>DWGJ01005765.1:0-10091 GCA_018246895.1 Aspitha aspitha aspitha | reverse complement strand
ACACATACAACGTTCATTGTTTACATTCTGGTTGTCAATGTGAAACAAAAAGTCCAAAGAAATGTCAAAGAATTATTGTTTTTTATGGTCGAATTTCCACTTGTAGGCGACCACTAGTAGTATTTAATTGTTTTAATAACTTTTTCTCCTTTTTCATTCGTTAACATGAAGCAATTTGTTACCTTTCAATTTTGCAGTCCGATCTTACCGGCCGCATTACACATAATTGCTGGTTGCACAATCGTTAGATCTTTGATCACTGGTTGTGCATCTCTTCGATGCACTGTACCATTACTTCATTGTCGTCACCGTCGTTTCGTTCATACATAAGTACTCCGTACTTTAATAATTCATCAAATGGATGATGATAATTTCAGCACTTGACAAATGATTCATCACAACCTGCGGTGATACCTTCATTGCAGCCACGTGAAATTTGATCATTATAAACAGTGACAGTGTGAAATATGACCGGTGAATTTAGATTCTCCGACCTTATCACATAACATGAGTGATGAGTGTGATTGTAGAAACATATCAACAATTATAATTAAATGTAGCGAGAATTGATGGTTTGATACGTTTTGTAAACATTTCGAAACGAATAGAACTGTGTTTAAGAGTAACACTAAACTGTCGAACAGTAACATAATTGTTACCGGCTTCACATTTAATCAAAACCCACTGGTTTGTTTAGTACGTTCATATATGCCGTATTGTTTGAGTTAAGAATTCCTTTGCACCTGGTTGTGTGCAATCAATGTTTCTGGACGCCTTTCAATGTTAAGCTTACATTTCCTCTTTTCTTAGAAAACGAATCGAGTGAACTGTGCTAAATCAGCCATGGAATCGGAAACGGAACGGGTGTGTAGTTCAAACAATGGTGCAGAGGTGGTGAAGGTTCTTGAACTCTGGGGCGCTGCCACAATAGTTACTGTACTGTTTAGTCAAGAATTCAATTAAGTTTTGAAATGTTGGCTCTAACAATGAAATGTGATTTCTTTGTTACAGGTAAGAATGCTTTCATTTGTTGAATAAGAGGAGGGTAAGTATTACTCAAAACTTGTTTGTAACTATATTGTTATTTCTGATGAAATTCGTTCCGCTTCTAAAATATGACAATCATCATTATATCTGATGTAATACTTTTTAAAGTTTTCAGCAATATTTATGCGCATTTATTTTGTAAGTCATTTTCTTAATTCACCTTATTTTATATGTACAATTATGGTCCATATAGGAAAATTGTGCTTACATTCGCACATGTAAGAGGTACATTTATCATGTTGAAGGCAATGGAAATTATAAAGGCAATTTCCTCTTAGATCAATGAACAACTGGAGAGTAATGGAACGGATGTGCGTAGATGTAATTTCATTGACGCTGAGCGAAACTGATACTATGTATTATGAATCTGTCCAGTGGATTGGTCTAATTACCGACTTTAGCACCCTCTAATATCACCATCATAATTATCTTGATTTGCATCTCGGTTGCATTGGTCCGTTTCGTGAATATATTATCAGCAAACTATAATATAACGTTAAAAGTTTAGTATTTGCATTATAATATAAATATAACAGTTCATATTTAACCTTCCTTTAGTCAGTGACATAAAAAATTATTCGTTTAATGTTTTATTATTTCCATCATGCCAGATCTCTTACCGAGTATTCAGAGAAAACTAAGTGCCAAATATCTCTATACTTACAGACCTGACGTGCTTCTTACTTTATCACTCTCTTTATGCGCGTACTTCGGACCCTGTCGAGTTATAGATTTTCAATATTTATAACTCGCAGACTTCCTTATTATTTTCCGCCTGAGGCCGTAGCTACTCGTGCGTACGTATGCCTACAAGACGTAGGTAATGCATGTCTGTTATTCCTCATTAGTTCGTGTTATTTATTTCCGTTATTCCACAAACGTCGCGCGTCCAGCGCACAAATACCGTTCGTTTCTCACGATGCATCGTACACATGATTCATCTCGTGCGTCTATAGATGAATGGCTGGATGAATACGCACAGGTCCTTTTGTGGCAACGCTCGTTCGATAGAATCGGATTATCTTATGAGCTGAAGCGTTTATGTTGTTGATGAATTATTCAAAGTAGAAAAAAATTGCGATTGGCTAAAAATGTTTGTGAGATGATCACGAACATTCGTTTTTCGTCTGAGTTTAAGATTATCTATATGAGTATGTAGTTTAACATATATTGCATACAGTTGGCTATGAATTGTCTGCTCACCATAGCATACAATCCCTCGTTTGAGAGCAGATATATTTGTGAGTTATTCCGAGACATTTATATTATTACGAGTATTATAGATGACTATAAATATTTTGTTGGCCATATCAATTAAAGCTCAACGTAACTCTATGTGCGTCTCCATTGCCCTCGGCGGCGGGTCCGCGTCGCCGGCGTTGCGTGCAGCTGCGCGGTACGCTCGCGCACGTGTTACCCGCACAATACCCGGTCACACGCCTCCAGATATTAGCCGAGGAAAGACTAAATCGACTAATGGAGAACACAGACGAGAATTTCAGTATTTTAATATCTAAACTAAATGTAAAAACTGTAAAATATTTACAACTAACACTTTAAAAAATATCCATATGTTGTATATAAAATTATTAGTAACTTATCATAAAATGAACATGGATTGATTTTGATAATTAGTGGCTGTACAATTTGGCAATTTGTACCACTTAACGTTCTTGAAAATTTTGTATTGTAACAGAGATATAATCATACAAAATGATATATTTTCAGTACAGATACAAGAGTCAATAATTCTAGCTATGCAATTTAGCCTTTGCACGATAGTTATCGTGACAAAGGTACCCTTTGTTGCATATCCGGAGTTGGCACAAGGCGTGGCTGATCACTCAAGGGTGTCGAGACAATGGTGGGCTGTGTTTTGCCCAAATTGCCGTTGTTGCGCCATAATCCAAGGCAATTTTTGATCGCTCAGATATCTCTGAAAGCAAAAACCTGCGTTAATTGCTAGTTAGTAGTTGTAACGAAATCGCTGATAGCATATATGTAGTTAGGAGATGCTTTACGTTAAATAAATAGCAAGTATAGTTTTTATTATAAAAATGACTGCATTTATATTGAAATATTCCGTTTATCATGAGTCTGATAATTCTAGGACTGTTCGGATGTTAGTCCTTTAAATATTCCAAAAAATAAACTATTTTAATGACGCAGATAAACCTGAAGTATGATATACATAATGAGTTGTAACTTTTATCGAATATAACCAATTGCACTCGAGATTGGAGCGTTGCATCCATGTTTGTGTTTGGTGCTCGAGATTGTGTTGTGATGTTGAAATATTTTCATAATTTCAATGAATCACACGCATTTCGCAACGCTAACTACGGTTTGTGGTCTGTTGGCAATTTAGTTGAAAACTTAGACGTTACTCTGGAAAGAAGGCCGAACATTTATGTTTAATATACAAATCTGCAATGGGACATATTGCTTCAGTCTTCTCAATATTAACTGCTACATTTATTAAACTAATGTTAACGAAATTATATTCTTGTTGAAATCTTTCAGTCGTTCCAACCGTTGTTGATTTTAATTTTGCGGTAGCAGTAAAATTCTTCCTTTTTCTAATTTTTTTCTTTGTCAATTCTGTTGTTATTCAACTACTGGATATTTGGTTCTTCTCTCGAAACGAGAAGGTTTTAAGACCATAGTCTACCATGTTAATTGGTTGGTGGTGGACTATTCTAAGGTATGTAGAATTCCTTGCGATAATTTTCTTCACCGTATATGAAATAATTTATTTTTAAATAATGAAATACAAGTAGTTTCGAGTGTGTGCTAGATTACGCCCGAAGTGAGAGACATAAATCCAAATCACTGCTTTGTTACTGCTCTTCGTTTCATTTTCTCGTTTGGCCAGTTAGAATCATCAATGAGTTAATAATACGAGCATTGAAGTGTTTGTACCTATTCGAAGTTCGTACCGGCAACACGTTCTTGCATAATTGTAATAATAACTTCCCTGTTTGTTATTGTGTTCACTTTCCAATCTGTTTCCTTCCATCCCGTGTTGATCTCGCAACGATTATTATCGATACTCTATCATTTTTCATCGTGCAACAAATGTTATCACACCATGATCGCCGATTTCACGGCGCCGTTCCGTCACGGCTCCCTTGTTTCTGATCGTACGTTACGTCAGGTGGGTTTGCGTTGAAAAGTTTTATTCTGTTGGATTCGCCATGCTCCTCTTGGCATTAATGTATCGCAATGGCTTCGATATGCTACACTGTCATAGTCATTATCCACGCACTAGAATTGAGATTGTCTTGCGTAAGCTACACTTAACCACTTAAAATAATTGCACCGCAATAAACTGCCTCTCCAGTCCGTTTTGCTATTGCAATGTTTATTGTTCAGTTATATGTATTTACTTTTAATGTAAGGGGCAGTATTTTAGTATTGTTTAACTACTGCTCGATCCCCTTGAGATCTTGTTCGCCTAAACCGGACTCCACGCTTGCTTTAGTTTTTATTGTTGTAGAACTCGTTGTACGATACCGTAACTAGATGGCGCTGTCCTAGAACCTGAATCACGCTAACGACTTTTAGTTGAAGAAACTATAAGACAGGCAAAATGGTAGTGTTATGTTAACTTTGCGCAGAGGCAATATCGTAACCAATGAGGTTTATCCGAGGTGCGATTATTGCTAGTTGAAAACTTTACCAATACCCCGCCTTGTGGTCGTGAAATACCGACCGCTATGGCAATTTTTGAACGGCCGTGAAGGCCATATAATAAATATGTCAAAAAATAATATATATTAATGCTAATGTTATATGTAAAAGAAAAGTAGGTATTTATTTGTATATAATTTCCTGTGTTTTAAGAATTTCATAACAGCACAAAGAGATCAGAAAAAATGACTTTGTATAAAATTATATGATATCATACTTACATGCGCGCGAAAAATGGAAATATGTTCTTACTAAAATAACGCGACCTTCACAATGACCGAGTCAGATTTGATTTTTTTAACCTCATTGTATGTAGATGCATTACGCAATTATGTATTGTTAACTACATGTTCAAAGTGTATTGTATACTATTATAGTAGATGAGCATTTTAGATAATTATAATTTTTTTTCTACGAACATAATTTTATTTAAATGCGATTGAGGTTACAGTACACTTGGAATTTTTGTCTAAGTAAGATCGCTCTTAAATGTTTTCGTTTATGGCGTTGACCTAGTTTACCGAGCGATTACAAGTTGATATTTTTTGTCGATTCTGATGCAATCTATCTTGAAAACACTTATATTCAGTATAAGTGTTCAATCAAACCCAACCGCTTCACCTCGCCAATCGATCAGCTAATCAACGATTTAAATGCCTTCTACGAGGAATTATTTGCTTAACTGTAATTATAACTTCATTAATAGCAGTATCATGTGTTTAGTGGCTGTGCTAATTCGAGACAATTGCGGAACGTTTGACGTGCAACGTGTGTGTATGTGTGTGTTTGTGTGTGTGTGTTTAACGTATTTTTCGAGGCTGTGGGAAATTGGGATTACGGGATTGATGATTGTCGCGATCGTTTTCCGGCTGTGTAGCCACTAACAAACACTTAATACATCCGTGACGATTTCATTACCGTAAAAGCCGATATTGGTTTGTGTAGATTTCGTTATGTACAACCTTATACATACCTATAATAAAACTTTCGATGACCTATATTTAAAAATACACGCAAAACTTCCAATTCGTATGTTAACTTACGAGATGTAATTTAAAATTGTTTATTTTTCGTAATTTATCGACATATGTATAAACCGGATAACGGTATCATGTTTATCGTGAAATTTTCGTGACACTTGAGGTTTAATTGATATTGCTGTGTTTCAACATGAAATACACACGGTCCTTGATGCTTGCCTCGTAAGCGAGGTCACTTCGCGTGTGTTCAGTGAGCACTTTGAAAACTATAATTTATACTATTTCATATAATGCTTTTAGATTTTTTGAACATTAAAAGAGATCAGAAAGATAACGAATCTTGACTTATATAAGTAAAACGGAAACGATAAACCTTTATGTACACAGATTTTTATTTGCCCGCCTGAATTATATCTTATTACCTAAGTTAAATAAAACGAGTATTATATGTAGAATGGAGGTAATACGTGCGAAAATATATCTGACGAATTTAGCGTGACGATTTTTTAAAGAATTCAAGTCTGCGTTTGCAAACATATATGTTAACATTTTATTAGAAATACTTCGTTACTTACCTCGAAATTTACACTTTCTTTAGATTATAGTTAGTGTATTACGCATAATATAAGTTCGTTATCGTGTATTCTACCATATTAATTGGATCTGTTACTTCACCTTTCCTTCGGCATTTTATATCTCGATCTCCGTTACTTCACTCTCACACTTCCTCTGTTTTATCTGTATTGGCATTTATTTATCGTGAAAGGTGTCAGTTAAATCTTCAGTCTATCTATATTTTTTGACGTGTCTTTTTAATCATTTAAGACTTTTTTCATTCGTCAACTTTACTTAATAAAGTGGCATCAGGTAGTTTAAGGCAATGTTTGGAAACATTTAACATGTATTAAGATTTTTTATTAATAAAAGACTGCTAAGAATTTAAAGGTGGCTTGAATTGTTATCAATGCGAGTATTAATGTTATGCCGTGTCCAATTGAGACTTGAATCAAGCCGTCCTTCCAAGCCTACTCCATGTCGATTTGTTAACTTGTGCAATGGATGTCTTCATCGTTTATTGAGGAATGTTATTGAAAATATTTTAATATAAACAGAAATAATAAATTGTATAACCGGATAAATATAATTGTTTTTTTTTTGTAGTTTTCTTATAGTGTTTTCAATATTTAGGTATATCAATTTCCATTGTTGTAATACTTTCCTGCTCGTGTCATTGTTCGCTTTGTTGGTGTAACGTAATGTATGTACATGTGAGTGTAAAATCCGAGTACATACTCGTGTATAAATTAGTTCTCCGCGTGTAGCGGGCCATCTGTTCGGTCACGATTTGTTTGTAACGTGGTCGGAGGCGCATGTGTTAACATACAAGCCCATCAATATCTCCGATCGATCTACTAATGCATATTCGATAAGACCTTATACATTCGGCGCCCGAGTCGTGTCGCCTACCAGATGCATGAGAGTCGTGATCTTTCCAAAGGTATCTTACAATATACAGTATTTCAATGGGTCGTCAGAAGTAACTGTGCAACAGTCGATACTAAAATCGTCTTGCGTTATCTTTTGACGACAGTACTCTACTGCATGGTGTCCATTAGCAGCGGTCCTATTTTGGTGTCATTAAAGGTTTTCAATAAAAGATTTTGTCGCACATGTCTTGGCCAAGTATTTATAGGCAGACTTCACACATCTGGAAAACATTTATATGTATTTTATAAAATACTCAAAGGCGTGCTGTGCGTGCTAGGATTTGAAGCCAAACCAGAATATTGGGAGACTGGAATTGGAACCACTGGGCTGTAGTAAGTAGACGCATATTAATTGCCTAGGAAGATAGTATGGGTACTGGGTACAATTTTCTATGTTGTAACATCTTCGGTAACTAGTAATATACCGCTGATATACAGATACATTGATCAATTATTTAGTCGAAGTCACAACATCAATTGATTTACAGGCGAGAACAGAAGGCGTGTCGCATAAAATCTGGTTCAGCATTTGAATAAACCATTTTGTTCTGCGACCCACCCGTCACAGTTAAAACACTTTCGCGTGCATTTGGAATGTTCTAGTTACTATGCGCATATTATAAATTGATTATCATTCGTCTGTTCATTGCTGAATGTCGTCGTACGAATTGGAGACAATTGCAGGTTTTCCGAACCTTTGTTTCTTCGAAACTATCCAGATCTTGATTAATATTTACTTTCATTAAATAAATTTGGAAAAAACTCACGCATGTTATCTTAATGTTTATTAATTTTAATGGTAATTGACACAAGTGAGTGTGATTTAAAATTAAATATGATATATAAGCTGTGCGTATAATTTTATATTTTGCATAATTCAATGAATTTCAACCCTATAGAACGCTATACCTAACTATACGGCCCGCGATTGGGAAGTTTTGAATTATAGGAACACTAGTTGACGCCATATCATATAGTCGTTCCAACGTGGTGATAAGAAACGGTAAAGCTCTTGATACGCTCCCATTGACACGATATCAACACGGGATACCGCGACTGGCTCATTGCGTGGCGCTGAGTGAATTATTCTTTTTATCGCCCAATCGATTTATCGCAGCCGTTCGCCCGCTGCAATCAATGGCGACGCGGATTAACGGTGAACCCGATAGCTTCCCATACTACTGTAATATAACAGGAGAAAAATACTACTCAAGATCTCACATAAACGGCTTCTAACGCTAGAACTACAACGTACTTATTACCTATACGTTATTTTATTTTATAAAAAAGACTAGTGGACCTGACCACGCGTTGCCGTGGTTATACATGTCAAATTATATATGTCAAATATCGTGCGTTCAGCTATTTAGTTTATGTAAAAATTTATTGACAATGACATTTATTATATATTTATTTTATAAAAACTATCCTATCTTTTAAGTTGGATCAATCAATAGATATGTACAAAATTTCATTGAAATCGGTTCAGTGGTTTCGGAGATTAGTGCAAACGAACATTGTGACACGGAATTTGTATATACACATATAAGAGATATTACTAAATTCGACACAGCCTGTTTATTAGTCCGCAAGGTCGTTATCATTAGGATTCGTGATTTTCTATAATCTTCATTTTTTATCATTGGATAGACTTTCTCTTGCGGTACGCATATTTTGACCACACTATAATAGCCTCTGTTTTAAACCACTGCAAACGAGTAATATAATACAGAACGCTGTTAAAGACCCATCAGTATAATCTCAGTTTACCTGTTTCAAAAGTACTTATGTATTTCTCACTACATAATGCTTTTCAGTAAAGTAAGGATAAGAACATTTTGTTTTAATTGTGGGATGTCTTATTCATAAAATACTTTTTGTTTTATTGTTCCGCGTTATTCTAAATTGTTATTTCGGTTGCAAGTATTCAGGTCAATAGTGTAACATCGTGTGCAAAACACAAGTGGTTTTGTGTTATTTATGTGCGGATATCAATACATTACCGCCAGCGATGATGAATGGAGGGTTAAAACACAATATGAGTCCGTGTTTTCGGATATTCTGCTTAAAATTATTGCGCGCGACCTAGAAAATTCCCATGTTATCCACGACTGTCGTGTATTGCAACTAAACTTCAAACCGTACCGCTCTGGCGATAATTTTTTTGTTTGCACTTCCTCAATTTGCGCAACGAGCCGCCTCAACTGGATGCCATTTTTTTTGCTCACGGTCTCATTAAACCCTCCACTCGTCGGCGCTTACGTTTATGGTGCTCGCAATCAATTCCTCACGACCGCTCACCATGGGAAGCGTTTCGATGACGCAATCGATTTTTTTTAAACGCCGTTCTAAGGATTCTCTCGGACATGAAGCTTCGTGATCCTGAGTTCGCTTAATTAGACGCTGATTACGTTACGAGCTATTTCATGCTTTTCGGGTCACGACGTTGATAAGAGCATCGAACAAAAATGTTATCGATCGATAGTTCTAAGAAGTTTTGTTTTCAATATGCTTAAAACTGGCTGTGCCCGCAGCTTCACCCGCGTGGAAATCAATCTTTTCCCGTTTTTGCAACATTTGTCATTGCTGCTCCACTCCTATTAGTCATGGCGCGATGTTATATCGCCTTCCTCAATACATGGACTATTTAACATAAAAATAATTTTTCAATTCGAACCAGTAGTTCCTGGATTAGCGAGTTCAACCAATCAAACTCTTCAGCTTTATAATACTTCTATAGAGTATAGATAAGTGAACTACATAATCTGGTAGTACTGTCCCACCTAGGGATTTGCTAAAATGTGGGGAAGCGCATATTTTCTGGACATTCGGCTATTTTCGTCTCGAGTTCGGCTAATTCCGTCGCCGGCGGCCGATGACTCCG
>DWGJ01005764.1:0-10092 GCA_018246895.1 Aspitha aspitha aspitha | reverse complement strand
TAACGAAACTTGGTACAATTATTTTTCATACTCCTGAGCTGGTTATAGTATACTTTTCATCACGCTACAATCAATAGAAGCAAAGCAGTGAAAACGGGAGAAGTTACTACATTTTTTAATCTCCTATATCCATTAAATAGTGAGGAAATATTGTTTTATACCCATGCGAAGCAGGGCGGGCAGCTAGTAGAGAGACTATGATCCTTGAGTCATACGTATTTCAATTGTAGGCAGGTATGCGTATATAGATTATCTATGGCGGGAAGCCACCCCGCGGGTTCATTGATCGCGGCCATTGTGTGCGCGTGCGTTGCCAGCTGCGAGTACGCCACCCTTGCGTTGGGGAGGCAGATGGTAGATTTTGAAATATTTTTTTTAAATTGCTTATCTGAAATTTCGCGTCACGCATGATATCATATGTTTAATGATTTTTTTTACTCCTAGTTATTTATCTACTTATTGTCGGACAGTAAACAAACGTGTGATCGAGGAAATGTAATAGTCGCTATGATGTGCGTTTACATGGGTACATGTCGGTATTCTTATTATCCATAAGTATATGCAGACACTAAGAATATCCCTGGCTTTGATTGTCACAAACTTTTTTCGCGTTTTTTACTTTCATCTAAGTCGCTCTTCATACTTGTCTATTAACTCCCTTGGCCGTCACTAAACACGCTTTCCATTTTAACCTAATATATGTATATACTCTTATGTAATGAATTCTTTATTGTACACAAGAAAAAATTACGTGTGTGAATCATACGCCAATTTATAAAAAAGAGCTTATCACTATAAATGATCTGTTCCAGCTTACCCTGTTCATGTGTGAAAGAAAATATGTATATATATCAAGGAGTGGATAATGTATACATAGGTTTACTTTTTCCGTCTCTTATTATTAATATAAAAATCGTGATAAGACAGCTGATAAATATATTTTACATATAACTATACACATTTTGTACCTACATATATTTGTAAAAATGTACTTTTGGAGACAATTGTTACAGCCACTTGCATTCTTCAAAAAAATGCTTGAACCGTAAATCAAACCTCTAACCTTTAAATCAGCAGTCACGTCGCCTAACCACTGAACCAACGGGGTCCAGTTAAATTGGTCTTCTACGATGAAAATATGTAACTGTCGTAAAATCCTGTATAACATGTATGTATGGCTTAATCTATGTATCTAGTACTAAGTAGGTATATATACACTTTTCTATGTATAGGTATGTACTTAATAGCGGAAGAGTTTTCTCAAATAAGAACCGATACGTCAACAATGGCGATCGAAGGAAGTGACTGGCTCCACATATTCCGCTAGAACAATGCATTTCCCACCGACCCACGGCGCTCGATCCGGCTTCCTGTCCCGTGACACTTGAGACTGATGGAAGTACCGAAGAAGACCGGTCTTACCTAGTAATTCTATCTATACTCGCTAATTAATAAAACAATACAAATTTAGCAGGAAAGAAAAAGTGCATATTTCCCATTGCAATGTATCACAAAGGTTAGTGATTGTCAGAAAATAATTATCATCACATGTGTAAAGTTTCTCCGGCGAAGGTATCTGGATGTGGTGTTAGGATCAAATCGAACCAAATGAGATATAAAAACAGTTCGATTCAACACTTTTATAATACGAGTACATAAAAACGTTAAGATCTGTAAAGCAAATCCATTCGCCACTAATTAATATAAAAAAAAATTCAATTGAGAAATAAAGGAGGTAAGTAGAATTATGAAGTTACAACTTAGAGCTAGATAGATGCAATTTTATTTAATTTTATAATATATGTCGTATAAAAAGTCGTAGTAAAATGTAATTAAAACTTGAGCTTACCGTCTACAGTTTTATGAGAATCTCTGTCATAACGATTTTTACATTGCGCATATTTCACATTAGATATGTAAAATAGTAATTGATTTTAGGTTTTTTTATAAAATTTTAATATAAAAATGTTACGCTGAAAGTTTGCATGTGATATTCTATGTACACTTCTAGTTGGAATTTAATTCACTATTCACGTTTTAGTCTGCCAGATAGGTGGCACCTTACTCATACTACTTACTACAACTACCTAAACCATTGCCAACTATTTTATCGATGTACATACATAACTACATATGTATGTTTTAATCGCAGCACAGAACTCGATCTAATCAAATGTGATAAAGTACTTATTAAATCTATATTTGTTACCCAGACCATACTGCACCCACGAAATAATTATTGTGCAATGTGATATCTATTTTATCATACCTAACATATAAATAAATTGTAACTGTAAGTAATGCTTTAATTTTAATTGTCGGAATTCAATGGATCCGTTGAATGTAACAGACAATCTCTGTAGATTGTTCGTTATATTTCGAACTGTAATTACAGCTTCCGATAAAAGGAAAAATTCCTACGTGCACGCCGGATGTTTACGTTATCTTGATAAAACGTAGGCAATGCATACATGAGCTGAGAATCGCTTTTACGAAACTTACGGCTATTAAGTTAAGTCGAGTGGGCCTTGTAGCACTACTGAAACAAGTCTACCTGTACGTTACGGTGGCAATGGTGGGAATAGTTGTAATAGCGGCGAAGTACAACACTGATAACGAGACAGAGGCAGGCGAGGCGGTGGAGGGTAGCATGGCAGCTAGCAGTAGGGCACGCAACGCATGTGGCCCGCCGGCGGGCCGCTGCCGACGCATCTGGTGACCGGCGGGGAAAGCGCGGCGGGGGTTAAAATTAGTGACGGAGCGCCACGTGCGCCGCGAGCGAGCATTAGTCCGCGCGCAACCACCACACCGAACGCTCGTACCCTACGACATCAGTGTTTACACGAAAACATAGGCTCGTGCGTACTGATCCGCCACAGCGGACGGTGACAGTGTTCAGGGAGTGCTGAGGTGGCCGGCGCGACGGAGACGGTGCAAGGCATGTTGATGGCGGGCGCTCTGCCGGCCGAGCCCGAGGGGCTGCTGGCTCTGGGCGCGCTGCCCGGACAGAAGGACACCACCTGGACGAAGCTCTTCGTCGGAGGGTTACCGTATCACACGACGGACAAAAGCCTGAGGGAGCACTTCGCGGTCTACGGCGACATAGAAGAGGCAGTCGTCATTACGGACAGACAGACCAGCAAGAGCAGGGGATACGGATTTGTAAGCATCTTTTGTTGTTTATTCATTAATGGATCTAAATGTGTAATATTTTGCGTTGCCCGGATCCTGTACCGAGTTTTCAAGTGTTCACAATAAGTAACGTTCCGCTGAGCGCGTTTATTCAGCTGAATTGACACGTAAACCGGTGTGCGCGTACGACTCGCCGTGGCTCTGAAACGGTGGCGTATCGCACATTAACCACGTTATCGCACCTCACCGCTACCTACTACATCCAGCCCGATGGAAACACTCGTGTTGTATCGCAACATTACATCTAACACGGAAGTCGACTGCGCCACGCATGTACATATACACCTGTGTTGCTTTAAAATGACCTATTGTGAATTGTGTATCGTTCTATTGGAAAAATATATTACCCATTGATGATATTAAAATTTATACAGAACCGAGCGATATCTGCTGGTAACTTTATGTACTTATTTCGTTTCGGTAGATACACGTAACGATCAGTACAAAATTAATCTTGTTCATTTGCATGCCCGATTAGCAGTTGGCTCTGTTACTAGCAATTTTTCGACAAATACATTAGATTAACATGTCATTATTTCACCGATACGTACGAAATATTTCTTGTAGATAGTACAGATGCGCCTTATTAAGAAGTTTTCAACCAATTTTATTCCAGTAAATCTCTTTAACGTAATAAAGTTTGAGGCTTTTGTGCAGCGCGAGCGGGACTCGTGGGAAATGAATCACAACCCCATTTTCAATTCAGTAGGGTAAAGCTACCCTGAGGGAGGGTACGTAAGTAGTCCCGTTGCACCCTCGCCGTGACATCCAAATAGCTGTAATAATCGCAATGCACTATTCGCGACACATCCACGGCTGCTATTCAGAATCCGTGATAGAAGACTAAATGTCCTTGTTTCATAAATGTCGCGTCAACGTTTTTCATTGGGAGTGAGAGCTATTAAATTATAAGTGTGCATTATGAGGTACTGTTGAGTGGGTTATAGATATTCGTGTATTCTAAGCCTTATATGTATGGGAATACAGGTGAATTTGTATCCCTCGTTAGACCAAAGGCGCCGTGCTAGTTGCTCGCTGGGCAGAGACAGGGTATGCCGGGACGTGTTGAAGTACATTTTAAAGACAAAAGATCGTAACCCGATACAGTGCGGGTGAAACGGGAGTAGGTACGTGCGCGGCGAAAAAAAATAAAAAATACCCAACGTATTAATTATAAATCAATTCTAATATAAGTAAACTATGTTATGTGGTATATAATTAGGTACATACATATATGTATCTTGGATAAAAGACGTTTATTAGATATTTATTGGTTTTTGGAAAACCTATTTTGGCGCGAACAAAGCTTCTGGCATAAGCTAGTACGATATTGACTATCATAACAAGCAGTTTTCATTATTTACACTTCTTTTTCCTCTTTAAAATCCTCTTTTCGAGATTATAAGGTAATAACGATTTTAAGAGCTGAATTTGAAAATAAATTGTTATTATGGTTTACTGAGATACCCCAAAACCTTACTTTACGAACAACTTTACTTTATTTTACTTACTTTAAGAACTGCCGTTTCTCTATACCTCCTATGTAGTATGTTCAGGTTTACAGGAGTGCGTATTTTTAAATTTTCTTTTGTTCTGTTTTGACGTTAAAAGCAGAAATATGAGATTGAGAGCCGATGACTAAATTTTAATTCTTCCTTTATAATTTTTTACGTTCATGGAACATAAACAATGGATGAAATTTATTGACTTGTTATGCTATCAACAAAAAAGTTTTATAATGTTTCTTTGAAAATTCATTTCGACATGCCTTTGTAAAAAGTCATTAGATGCAGATTTTGTTCATTAGCATTAATTAATATTATAGTATTATTTTGACGTTTTATTAATATAAGCAGTATTTATTAACATCGTAAGGTTGGAATTGAAGAAACTGATAGGTATGCACTGGAGGCATGCCAGACTGGCGCTTATTAAATACTTTTTATAAACAAAGTCGCACACTTTAAGGAGGGTAATTATAAAGTGAGGTGAAAGTTCTAGTTATGCAATTCTAAATGTCTCTACGGCTTAATCAGTAAAAAAAATTTGTTATTATGAACACAGATTGATACGAAATTTTGATTGAAATTATACATTGTTTTACTACTGTATATGCAATGTATAATTAACTATTAAACTGGCTCGTCCAGTTAGTATGTGACCACAATTGCTGCGCCAGAGTCGTGGGTTGGATTTCCATTCACAGCAAGTATTCATGTGATGATATGTAATGTGTAAAAACAACGCAGGTTTTTGAAATAGTTTATTTAACCAAAATAAATGTAACAATATATTGCTGTGTGAAAAGACAATAGAGAATGCTCGTTTTGTTGTCTATGATTACGTCATTGGCTTTTTGAGTGAAAGTGTTAGGAGGTGTTCCGATTTGTGTCACATTTGACGATGTGTTTGAATCCATTTTGTAAAACGCCAAAAAGCGTCCATAATAATCAATCGTTATCTATCTCCTACTAAATCAAAAACGTAATAAAAATAATACCTACGTTGCTGGTACTTACTTATTTCTTATCGCGTCTAGAGTATTGGAAAATAATTCAAACTGATTTACAAACATTATTAACGTCAATTGGACAAACTCTAGGTACATTGTCACATTTTCATAGATTCCGGTAGACGATAACATTTTGATTATATTAACTAAGTGATGATTGATGAGCGAGTTTATGAAAAACAAAAAAAATAACTGTGTATTCGGGTAGTATAATTATCTTTTATATTCAGCGTTGCATATTTCTATAGTTGATGGGCAGGTATAAGCTTTAAAGGCTTTAAAGTGTTGTACTGGCATTGACAAGAATAGTATTATTTGATTGGTTTTAACTTAACGTAGCGAATTCATTATATTACAATTTATACAATACAATACGAATATTATTCATTGTACAGTACATACCCGTCAATACAAAATAAATATTACGTAATAGTAAAGAGAACACATTCAATATATTAACATAGGGACAATTGACGGAATTGTTACAAAAAGAGCTATCCATTCCAAGCAAAAAATTGATTTCCCTGTAGATACGAGATGTTTCTGCAAAAATGTAGGTACCCTATATCACTCTGAAGCTCTTCAACTATCTGTAAGTATACCAATAATACAATATCTGTTCGTTTTCACTTAAATTTGAGAACAAAGAAACAGACAAACACACTTACATACGTACAGTACAAACGATATAACACTTATACAGATATATATTTTGAGTCATCCAGAGACAGAACTAACAAATGTGCTTGTTAACACAGCACAGGTCTTTGGTAGGAATCAAACTCATGATCTACAGCTTAGCTGTTGGTACCTATCTAGCATTTATATATATTAAGAAGCCATTCATAATTCTAATCATTGGTTGTCACTGTTCAAAAATCACTTTATCAGTATAAATCAGCGTTTACGTATTATTAGTGAATTATGAACGTTTTCCGGGAATACTAAGATAAACGGGTATACAGCGGACAGTGGCGGATATATACATCAGTTAAACTGAATTGACTTGACTGGCCTCGTGGTCGAAGGGTTAGAGACTCTGACTGCAAAACCGGAGGTCGTGGATTCGATTCCCACTCAAGAAAAACATTTGTGTGATGAGCACATTTGTTCGTTGTGTGTCTGGGTGTAATAAAAATATCTATATAAGTACTATAGCATATGTATATATGTATGTTTATCAGTTTTCCGGTTACCATAACAGGCGTTTAATTGCCTAATTTGGGAACAAACAGCCGTGTGTGGAATTGTCCCCAGTTATTAAAAAAAAGTAAAATGTAATTTCGTGCGCGATTCCATGTCACAAAATCGGAATTCATCTAGGCGTGGCGTCGGATTGCAACGCTAAATCGTTGGGCGGCGACGCGGGCCCGCCTCTCGCTACGAGCAATACTACGTCGTAGACATCACGTTTTCTTATAAACATTAATCATTAACTTTGCAACAATTCTGATTGTTATTTAAAAATTTTAACGTTACCTACCAAATATACATCGCCCAATTGTTTCTAGTTCCGATAGCCCCGAAATGGAACCTCCTACACGTCCCTTTATTTCCCGATACGTAACCATAACTTAGGATTATTTAAAAAAAGAGTGAGCAGGCGTTTTCTAGGCGCGCGTGCTACATCTTAGATTGCAAATAATTTTCTATCAATTGAGCTCTTTGACAAATGCAAGCCTATTTTGCAGTAAAAAAAAAGGAGATAGCCATGTCGTAGCTACGTGACGTCACTATAGACCATAACAACTATCTAATCTCGAATAGCATTACAAATAATCATTAGAGCATTATTTCTTTCCAAGAGTGTTCATGTACGCAGCAGTGCAAGCAGTTAGAAATAGACAATTAAAAGTATAAAAACAAGTGATTATAAAAATAAAATAAATAGGTATACAAAATAAGTGATTATTTAAAATATAACTTTTCATTTCAATCGAAATCAACCATTGGATTGAAATTAAGTTCCAACTTATTTAACACGGAATTAGTATTCCTGTTCCTTATCTGACTTTGCTGTTAAAGGAATTGTATAATACTACCTAGAAGATTATTTTCACACGTGTTTACGATAAGAAGGCAATAAGGGAGCAATTCCTTGCTAATAGATTTATTAATTACTTTATTTTAATGAATAAGTTTTTTCTATTATATATTAAGATAGACATGAACCTAGAATCCTGGAATTTTTTAAATAGATTCTTTATACAGCTTAAGTGAGTACTAAGGACTTTTGAAAATTCATCTTTTAAAGAGATACCTATAACAGGGGATGGAAGATTTTAAGAAATAACCTCCATTGGGATGTGAGACACTTAAAATTTCAGATTTATTTTCTTGCTACTTATTGTTTTAAACACTTATGTTTTTATTGGTTGGAAATTTAATTTCTGCGCGAACAAATACACGAATGGTAAAACAGTTGCGTCAGTGAAAACTATTTCTAAATAAGCATTTTCGATAAACAAATAATTGTGACCATGAAGTCTAATGCTTATAACTACATTTGTTTTGTAACTGAAGTCTATAACTTGAAATAAATTCTAAGTCTCTTTAATTAAAATTAAAAACACGTTCCAAAATTATTATTCAATTACTTTTATATTTTTCTTTATATACAATAAGCCAACGTTTGACCCCGATTGATCCTAATGTCTACAAAAAGCCTATTTCAACCTTAACCCTTATTTATATGTAAATACGGTTCTCGATTGACTAATCAATCGACGATTACAAACGAATCGATATTTAACGAAAATAGCTAGTTCTGATGATATGATAGCTAAGTATTAACGACAACACTATCCATAAAACCCGACACGCGAATACATTCGCGATGTAAAAGCATTTGCACATTATTTGATACAACATCGTCCACTGTGACCACTGTCTATATCCGTAATAAAGATTCGAATCCTTCCGTTGTCTGAAATATGTGAATGTTTGTTCTCGATTATTTTCAGATTTTTATGTTTGGTTCGAATTGTTAAATGTGTACCTATATCATTTATTCTTCAGTCCAGGAAAAGCTCTCAACAAAAAAAAGTGTTTGGTTTCTATGTAGATCTGTAGATTTTTGTAGTCTATGAGATTTTCTTTATCATTACACGTATATTTTCAGTAACTGTGTATTGATATCAAACAACGATATATCGGGATCCGCTAAAGTTATCGTCTCGTGTATCGTTAGAACGTGTGTGAGCGCCCTAACCCAGTAATTGCCACGTGTTGTACCTGGCTTGGTAAAATTATGCAAATCGTTATGTTGTAGGACGGCAGGAACTAAAAGGAGTTTAGTGTGTTAACAGCCGTTTAACGCACGGAACTCTCTAGAATGTTTATTATTTTACTGATACGCTTGTATTGTTTCCCATGTGCTGTTAATTTAATACTGCAAATGTTTATCAACTTCTGTACTATTCATTGTTACAGGGCGTTTTTATTTGACTACAATTTAAATAATCCATATTAAAAATAAAAGCAATTACAATATTAAAATATGACCTTGAAATATAAATTATTTCAATATCGCGTATCAATGTGGGCTATAAAATTTAATTGTACGTTAAGATTATTTAATTGGGTATAATGACAGTCGCGTTAAATGAATCTACCGGTAATGACAATTTACATAAACGACTTTTATTATTACCCACCTAGTAATTTTAAAGCTTACGGTATTTCTCCGACCAATTAAAAGGATTTTCACCAAATTAGTTTATTGAAGTTATAAATGAAATAGCAACGAACATATTTGTTACATTCATGACTACGGCAACACTTAACACTGTAATTTTCCTTTTCAAATATATATTGACTATTAGCTCTTACAAAATGTAAAAATAGTATCTTAGAAAAATAATACTGTATATAACAGATCATAAATCATTATGTAAAAACTAGTAAAATTCAATGAAAATGACAGGCAACGTATTCTTAAAATAAATATATAACGAGAATTCTCGCTAAAACAGATAAATATATCAACGGAAAACCACCGATTTGTTTTCAGCTTATTCGAACATGTATTTATTTATTTGAAAACATTATTTTCATGCAAGTTTATAAAAATCGTCTGACTGATGACGATGCGAGTAGGTATAGGAGATGGCATTTTGAAAGTGGTACTTTAAGAATAGTTAAGTACCGATTTTTTTAACTTTACAATAAAAATGGAATCAGAGCAAAAAATGGAGAACATCACGAAACGTACGATTACATATAACTAGCGGCCCGCCCCGGCTTCGCAAGGGTACAAAACAGTATTTCTCCACTATTTAATGGATGTAGGAGCTTAAAAATGGAGTAACATCTCCCGTTTTCCCAACATTTCCCTTCACTGCTCTGCTCCTATTGATTGTAGCGTGATGAAAAGTATACTATAACCA
>DWGJ01005763.1:0-10092 GCA_018246895.1 Aspitha aspitha aspitha | reverse complement strand
TTAATGTACTTTATAAGCATTATTATTGAAAAATATTAGCGTTCTGCACTTCTCCTACACATAAACTATAAGTATGCAATTTTCATACTCCTCCGTGCGCGCAATTTTCGTAAAAAGGGGTCCAAAGTTTTCGCTTCACGTCTTAATATATAAATTATATACATATATAGTTTTCATAACATTCAGAAGGCCATCGACCAATTTATGCCATGGGAATCTTTTACACAAAGAAAAGGTCTTGGCAACCATGTTTTAAAACAAACTCCAAAAAGATTGAACACTTATTTACATCTATTTATGAGCATTTCATACATGTTTTGAACTATTCCATCGTAATCCGCAATTAACTACCGTGTAGCAATTCAATTCCTGTATCAGCAGCAATACGTATTGTCATAGAAACAACCTCTACTAGTTTTTTTTTATTTTCTCTCTATATCGTCTTGCAAGAATACCATATATTATATTCCTGATAGCATAATATTCTCCCTAGGTTTCAATTTTCTCTAAAAGGTAAGAAATAAACGTCGGTAATAATATTTTACTGTATCCTTACCTATTCCTCCAGGACAGTGGCATAAATTTTATCACAAGTACATCAAAAGAGAGACACGTTAGTAGTAGTAGTAGTATTTTTAACGTTTCAAAGTGTTTTATTGACTTTCAGCAATGAAGGCCAACGATAGTGTAATGATGTTAAAATTAGCAATAGCTTTTGGGCTTGGATTCGATTGCGCGTCGCCTGGCGAGATACGCAAAGTATTACAGCTCAATGGTAATCCTAAGTGAGTACTGTCTCGTAATTGTTGAACATGTTTTCAGGATTGAAAAGGAGTATAAAATATTTAAAATACAATAATTTACAAAAATAATTAACATCACTGCTTTGGAAACGCAGTGTACGTCGATAATTCTTAAAGAACGAATAACTTAGTAGTAATAACGAATAACTATACCATCTAAACACGGTGATTAATTTTTAACCAAATGAACTGACTGAACTCAATTATATAACGTATACAATCAATCAAATAGTATAAATATAAAAGATATCTTCAGTGGAAAACACCGCTACATCAAACAAATTAAGAATGCTTTTGTAACAGGAGTATCATATTCGCGGTGCCAACGAAGACGCCGGATCAAATGACATTCGCCCGAGACGCTGCTGTAAGGCACACCACCTTTGACACTTTATACGAGCTGCAGAAAATAAAACAGTTCTGGCCAGATGCGAGGTGAATAAAACTCTGTAATCGATGTTACTATGATTTATATTTTAGCAGCTATCTTAATTCGTGCAACATCGGATTTAAAAATACTGTAGTATACCAATTCAAGGAGGTAAAATATTAAAGCATTGGACCTATGACTACATTAGACTATGGTACCTATTTCACTTAATTCGTTGTGGTACTTTCTAAACCTGAATATGAAGTTAGAATGTTCTAGCGGGTATTTATAAGTGAACGTTAGACATCCTCTGCTGATAGTTGTGTGAAGTACGTATAAAATTCCGTTATGCCATTTTCTTTACGAAGAAGGCAAATGGAGATATCGTAAAAATGAAATACGTATTCAGGTTCGAATCGTTATAAAAATTATATTGTATAAGATGTTGTCAGGACCCTCATCCGAATAAGAGTGGATAGTGAGTGTATTTATAAGTTGGGCGAAAAGTTTGGCTGCGATGCTGACACCGAGGCTGTGGACCTACTAGAAGCGGCAGCCGCGCTAGGCATACGAGTAAGTTATAAAAAAGTATCAATAAGAGTAGAGTTTTCTTAATCTTGAGCTCTTATGTGAATATATTGTATAATTGAAGTTTTAGTTTATTAATGTTGGATACTTTTATAAATTAGTAACTGCATATAGAAACAAGATGTAAGGAAGATAATCTTTATGCATTAAAGTCAAATACAGCAGTATCTCGGCTCCGTTGATAACTAAACTAATAATACAATTGCATGAAAGCCTTGATATGATGAAATACATACGCGTACCCACATCATATCTACATTACATAAGTCTCTTTATTTAAATAAAGATATCTAGTAATTAAGTGCTATTAATGAAATACAAATAACATTGCACTAATTTAATTCAAATCAAGCAATATAAACTAAATTTAAATTCAAATCGCGCACTAGTGGGTTCCAACCAATTTACTGCAAAAATAATACCCATTTACTGCAAAATCTACGTGCCATCGACTAACTTACGAGTGCATCTGCATGTGTGTCTATATGTAGATGTGATCCCTACGGTCATACTTATTCATTTATTATAAGGCTTTATAGACCTATATCACAGCTATGGTAATACTTTTAACACAACCCTTTCAAACAATATTATTGAGATATTTTAGAACAAAGTAAAATTTCTACAGACAGTAATGATACAAAAAAGTGATATGATATAAAAAAGTAAGACATTTTCATAGGTCCAGGGTTGAAAGGTACCACCTATATATTGAACATATTATGATATAACGGTCCTGCATAAATTGAAAATGGTCATCCATCCATCCATCCATAAATTAACAATGCACTGTTACTGCTCTCAAATGTTCCCAAACGAACAAATGAAGCCCGTAAGTGAGGTAACCTCACCATACTGTTTAAGAGCTAATTAGTGACATCGGCGGAGCTACGAGTTAGTATCCATACCGTGTGCCAAAAGTATTTAAGCGCCCTTAAATGCGACCTAAGAGATTTATCGGCTTTATGATTTTTTAGGATACATTTAGCCGTCATTCATCCAAGTGCTATTGGGGCCCGGCTTTCTCATCTTTAAAGACCGTTAGCGTAGTAATAAGGATTACGAGCACTTCAGTAATTACTATATCTTTTACACTTTTGTGGTTTACGGAGTTGGGGATATAGTCGTCATAAACTTTCTCCTAAATAATAATATAATCGAACCGATCATAGAATGTGTAGTAACCAACACCCTCTGCTCTTGTAAACTAAATATTTTTGACATCGTGATCAACTGAAAATTAATTTACAATTTTAGGTCGTTGGTGTAGCGTTTCACGTAGGCAGTGCCTGTTCATCTATTGATAGTCACATGTTGGGGTTAAAGAAAGTGAAGGGTCTCTTCAACCACGAGACCCGTGCTGGAAGACGAATGTTCATAGTGGACATCGGGGGAGGGTTTCTTAGTGACCGAACTAATAGAATTGACGAGGTTTGTACTTACTGTATTATATTTTGCCACCTTTGACTCTTATTACAATAAACTTATATTCATATTTTTAGATGACTAGTTTAGTACATTGATCATCATGCCTGTCTGGTGTGCAAAAATTTGTAATACGATTTTGTTTATATCACGAAAATATTGATATCTACACTTTTAATGTAAAGTCAAACAGCCTGAATAAATACCTGAATTTAAAATGCGTTTGAGGCAGGATTGCTCAAAATCATAGGAGGGAGCTTAACAGCTCCAACTCGAAGGCAACGGGGAGAATAGGCTATTTAATTGCATCTGCATTCGTTTGGTTTTCTTTTGCTTGCAGCAAACTTTGCTTGGTCATGTTCAGATTACGTTTCGAATGCTCAGTGTTTTTTTGCGTTGTTAAAAAGCTTCATTTCTTAAAATCATTGCCCGTCTTCCAATGACGGATCAGGTATACTTATACCTTTACATGAAACTCATTACTAGTTCGTGTGGATACAATTTGACAAAGCTTCACACGTTGTTTTGTCGCGTCATCAAATGGATAAGCACATTGACGTGGAGGTATCGTTAATCAAAACGACGGGCTCCGTCAGCTGGTAGGCATCGCTGCGTCAAAGCGACTCTGCATATACATAGCAATATATATTTCAATTTTCCAATATGTATAATTTTATTTACAGAAGTTATATATTCATTTATGACGTTGACAGCTTTAGCAGGTAATTATGTGTAGGTAAATGCAGATTGAGATAGTATTTTTTACGGTGCCACAGTTGCTGTATTAGCATAACATGTCAAGATTGAAATTCCGTAAATAATATGAAGAGTGGACAGCAAAATACGGTTAAAATTTTAAAGAACCGATGTTACAGATTTTTATTTTATCTTGTTAGAAATAGGATGTACCTATATCTATTATGTGATGTTAAGGTATAAATATGTATACTAAGGATAATTATAGGCGAACAGTAGGTACAACATATTTAGGTTTTCAGTAGAAATAAAGCAAATTGTTAATTTATCGCTTGCGGTGGGTTTTAACATAGAATTGAAGCTAACCACGAGCATTTTTATGAAGATTTGTTTTGAATTTTATAAGTCAATATAAAATACGTAGTCATTGATATGTATATTAATATTACAAATAATATTGAAGGTTTCAAAACTGATAAACGGAGCCCTTGCAGAGCATTTTCCAGAACCAGATATCCAAGTCATAGCAGAGCCAGGAAGATACATTTGTGACTCTTCCACTCTTCTGTATTGTAACATAAACAACGTTCGAACAGTAAGTATGTACTTAAGTAAATGTCACAACTATGATTACGTAATTGTATAAAGAAGCTACAAGGCAACACTAAAACACTCTATTTAAGCCCACCATATTTTGCACTATTAGGTAACTTTTACACAAGTATCTTTACGTTAAAGTTAATTTTTTTTACCAATTTGCACATCAAGATCTGGTAGTAAAATTTGATTGACAGTTTAAAACGTAAAGGATTTCCAGCACTTGTGTAAGCGGTTTTGTTTCATCCCTTTGATGGTAGGATCAAAGTGAGGCTTATGGTATTGTATATGACAAGTAATTATTTCAGATGCAAGTTTATGTAATAATATGACAGTGAAACTTCTTTTTATAGCATTAATATAACAAGTGCAATTGTTTATCTTGATAAAAAAATTGTCAATGTGAACTTAAATTCCCTGTTTCGGGGTGGAAGCTGGTGGGCTTTAGCCATCGCCATTTTGAAAATAAGTATGCGATTAGTTTTTTAGTTAACACAGAATTAAAACACTTAAGGATGTTCCTAAGTCCAATTTTATTTAGAGATTTTTAGAACCTTGTATTTAAATTGCAATGAGTGTAGGTACATATGTACATACATAGTATGTGTCTTATATGCAGTTATTCTCAACCGATTGGGCTGAAATTTTACAGACATGTTTTGTTTAGAAAGAAAAAAGATTCAATTTAATTAATTTATTCATTTCATTCATTATTTTATTCATTTTGAGGTATATAACATTATTAATTTAAGCTAAGAAATATTTATTTAAGCTGTTTATATGTACGTTGTTTAGGTAACAGGACATGATTAGCTTAGTGACGTCAGTGATCTCCAAGTTGGCGGGCGCTCCAAGATTTCGCATCCATTTTATGCAGTGCATATATGATATGGGCATCAAATAAAAGGGTTTGCTTATAAGAGTACGAAAAATAAAATGTCACTCCAAATCTATTGGGGCGGACTAAAAGCTTGTTTTAAAAGGCTTTTTAACCATTAATTTTCCAGTAGATAATATCTATAATATGTATAAGTATTTAAAAAAATTATTCGCAAAGAAATTATTTATTATTGTAGGTACATACCATAGCAGAATATATACCATAGTAGTATTTTAGGACTTAATAACATAAAACAAAGCCTACACAAAGTGCAGGGAGAGTTTAACATCGGGACACCTACGAGTACGAGTACATACCAGTTGTTATTCTGTCGTAAGATTTTATCGTTGCGAAGTTCTATAGCTTTATTTGTACAAAAGTCTAAATATAATGATTATAAGAAATCCTGTAATTTACTAATCTATGTATTAATGTTATAATTAATTTTAATTTTAATTTGACGTGATTAAATGTAATATAAATATAAATATATTATCTTAGAGACTAATGTAAATAATAAAGAAAAATACAAAATCTAGATAATTATAGTTAGAGAAAAGAAAATTAATGTTCTTACGTTTTCAGGTAAAAAAAGAAAATGAGATAGTGAACATGATATATCTCAATGATGGACTGTTCGGAACACTGAGGTATAATGAGCCCTGGCACACCGTCAAGAAATTCCAGGTAACTAGCTGAGCTCGACTTTGTTATTTAATACAATTTGTTATCATTGATCATTGTGATCATTGTTACATTTTCCAGATGTCACCCAACAAAGAGGACAGGCATTTAGAAAATACAATCCTCTGGGGTCCGAGTTGCGATTCAACGGACCGAGTGATGCAGAACTGCACAGTCACATTGCCCAAATGCACGCCGTTGGACTGGCTCGTATTCGGGTCACAAGGCGCCTATTCCTTTGGCTTTGCTAGTGAATTCTCCTGCATACCTAAACCACGGATACGGTCAGTTGTATCTGGGGAGTTGTGGTAGGTTTATTCGGAATTTAAATAAAATAATTAGCAGGTTTTCATTTTCACCTCAGTCAGAATAACAAGAGTATAATTGAATAATTTATGAATGTATTTTTTTATTACAGTTGCAAATGGTCCTAATGTATTAAATGCAATAATAAAAATATACAACCATTGCCCTTATTTCAGGCACGAAATCAAAGAAAGTGGGGTTTTCAGTGCAGCAGATTTCGTCTTAAATCCACATTTAGAGGACCCGCTGCCGTCGACGTTACCGAAACTCCTACACAAAAGCTATTTTCCAATTAGTGCACAATATGTTCTTAAATCATAACGAAATTGATCTTGATACGTTTTTTTGCATGTAACTTTGCCATTAGTTTATGTAGCTTAGTCATTTGCGGCAGCAAAGTTACTAAATAAATTATAAAAATCTTTATGCTTTTATTAATCTTTTTTTTATTAGGTGAGCTTAACTAATTCTTGGATGAGATGTACATCGACACCAGTCATGCTAAAATATCGTATTTGTCACAAAATATAAAATGTACCTATGCATGTAATTTGCTTTTATAACTGCGAAGCCTAACGACTGTGAATTCGGCTTTGAAAGTTGGCTTTGCAGTAGTTTGCGGACGACCTTCTTTTGTTTTTCACTTCTCAATAGAGATCAGACGTCAAAAGGGGCTCAGCACATGAGAATCCTTTAAACCAACATAGACCTTACACTGACATTTTGTTGTATCATTCGGATTGAAATACGAGTATTTGTCGAATTTTGAAAATAGTCAAAATCACAGTTATTTTTGTGTACAGTAAAAAAAGATTAGTAAAATAGTAAAAAAAGTAACTTTGACTCCATGAGCGAATAAATGTTGGCAACAGGCGTGCTCTTTTGATGTTTACCGCCAAAAACGGAAACACCGTTCCCAAATTTGATTTGTTGTTAGCATATCAACATAATAACAATGTTTGTTACTAGCATAAGATAATTACAGAAAATTCTGTCACCAAAACATGTTAACAACACAAAAGTTGTCAATTTTACACATACGAGTTCATACAATTATGTACATTAATTTAAGTGCTTTTTAAATTCACGGCTACAAAAAAGAAAATTAAGAAACGAAGTGCTCTTGTAACAGAAGCAAAAGTTGGCTTTGCCAAAAAAGTCGCTAAAACAAACGTTCGAGACTCCGCCGTGAGATTTTGCCCCTTTATATGTATGTACAAGCTGAAGTACATAAAGCAGTTTCGTGCGAATGCAGGGAAATTTGAATTCTAAATATAACGGACTTAAAGTATCTTTGATTTGAAAAGTTACTGTACATCTTTGTAAATATTTGAGATACCTATATTAAATACTTGCCTACTCCTTAGCACGTTTTCGTAACTACTCTTGGCGAATAAACATAATCATTCGGTCTTCAGTGTGAAATCAAAAATGTTTTGGATGTAGAATGTTTTTGTAGATACATGTAGATACATGGAGAGAGATATATTTGTTTGTGTATGGAAAAACGTAAAAACCTCAAAGATTAACCGCCGTCGCACAAACTCACAAACACGTGAGTTAATAAAAGTTCTGCAGCATCTTGTATCACGATTCCGATGAGCTTGATGTTGACTTTAATGATAAGGTGGACAGAGATGTGTTCCAGGAAGAAGGCGACTACTGTCTCGATCGATGCTAATCTTTACGTTACAATGAACATAGGTACATTAGATCATGTTTTAACTGTTTATCGTAAACGCCGGTTAATAAATAATAAATCCAAATAATATCTGTAACAATCGGTAGGTACTTATTAAATTGACCTGTTTTGTACTGTACAGGCGGCAATGGCCATTCGTGAATATTGTCCGCTCGTTTACATCACATGAAAAATACCAAGTAGATCGTACTATAAATAAAGAGCGTGCAGATATGCGAAGTTATCAAAAACGGTGCTAAAAGAAATCTTCAACAAAAGTTCATGGAAGTGGAAAATTACAACGTCGAGAAAAAACTCAATCTAATTTCGTATCAGCAGGTAATAAGAAAAATAAACGTAAGACTCAATAAAACTTCTTCTCTACAAGTTAGTTATATGAAAACTTTTAGTGCTTATGCTTATTCCACTTTAATTCTGGTTTTATTATAATAAGTTCAGCATGAACTATGATAAGATGAAATTTCGAAAGTAATTGCTGGTGTCGGTACCGTAACTTTACGGTTCTGTATTGAGCTGTAAGCCAAATTCTACTCAATAGTTCAGTTTAGTTTCTATGAAGTAAATTGTATTGGAATAAATTTAAAATAAGGCATTTCTGTAACTATAGTATAGCGGATCATTGGATGTCAGTTAATTTAAGTAACTTAAAGCATTTTCCTTTGGACAATAACTGCCACTTAAAAGATTAATTTTGTATTCCTAACGTCATACGAGTACAGTTATGCGCATTACAAGATTACAACTAAAAGTCCGCATTGAATATGGACGTAAAAAAATTACATCTATATCTTTAAAATTGTATTGAATTTCAAAAGTACAATGCCCATACATTTACTTCTAAATTCGATTTTTTTTTTCTTGAGAATAATGGATCTTAAGGAAAACACGAAAAAGACCGAGAATTGGGAACAGAAGGAGCATTTTAATTAAATTTAATGTGTCCCATTCGTTACAGGCATGGAGTTGAGATAAAGCGAATGAGAGATTTTTATAATGCGTATTTTACGCCAGGGATTTCGTTCAAAGAAAGGCCTGATTCTTACTTTCTGAGCCACTGGCTAATGGCAAAAGTGATTAAACAAACAATTAAAGTTAAGCAACTGTTTTAATAGATTTTGTAAGAATCATTGTTGTGTAGTCATGTACTGCCAGTTTACAGCATCTTTTTGCAAAGTGATAATGATCTAAGCCACAAGTATGAATTATACTTGCAGAAATCGAAATTATAATGCCATAAAAGGAGTGGCTTAGAATGTGAAGTGGCTTAGACGGGCGATAAATAAACTTTAGCCACAAACTAAAACGTCTAGGGACGTTTGGGCTTCATGTATGAAATGACTCGTAGATTAGGACTGTAAGATCCTTTGAAATCACATATGTAACAAACAGGTAGGCTGTTTGTCAACCGATTTTCGTTACTTTTGTTTGGTAGCTATTGACGAGCTTTAATAAGAAAATCCGTAAAAAGGTTCGAAACTCGTGTATATTAACATTTTTTTCAAATTCTTACTAAAGTTTAGACATGATTGAATTTATTCTACTAGGCAAACAGTAATAAAATTAACTTAGGTTTAAAACAATCATTTTGTAATAAAAATTTTAAATTATTCCATACAAATAGTGAGACATAACAAATCTACAAACCCGTTTGTTCAGTAGGTACTCGGCGAGCAGAAATTGCTTGATACAAGCATTAATGGAACACATTTTGTAACCCTATTCGTACTCCAATCCGTGTTAATTTAAGCTATGTACGTAATTCGCGCCGCGTAATTGTACAAAACATCCCTAGAAAATTTGCCCCGCAAACCTCTTCGAATTACCCACTCATGAGACGCCGTTCCACATTGCTTTGTTCGCAGAAGTAATTTATCGTAGTGGTAATTTACCTTAAAGAGTTTAGGGATTCCGCCGTAATAACGGCCGGGGTACAAGGGCAGGCAGACCTTATACTTTTTTTTTTTTTTTTTATCGTTGGGAAATGGGTTTGCGCACATCCCGGCTGGGGATGCCGGGGGTCTGTGGGCCTCCAGGCCGCGTG
>DWGJ01005762.1:0-10093 GCA_018246895.1 Aspitha aspitha aspitha | reverse complement strand
AGCGCTCACAAAAGGAACTCGCTGCGGACCAGACGGCTTTGTACTAAAATTCGAAAACCGAGTACCTAAAGGTTTTTCCCGGCCATAATCTTTTGGGACATCATTTCTGAGGTCCTAGGGGACCACTTGGAATTTAAAAAAAAATCGATTTTTCGAAAATTCTAGGGTGGCCTAAGGCCTTAATTTAGTTTGTTTGATTGAACGCGCTAATCTCAGGAACTACTGGTGCCAATAGAAAAATTATTTGTATATTGAATAGTCCTTTTATTGAGAAGGACTTTAGGCTTTATAACATCACGCTATGACTAGTACGAGTGAAGCAGCAATGACAAATGTTGCAAAAACGGGAAGATATTGATTTCCACGGGGCGCGTAGCCGCGAGCACAGCAAGTACCTCATCCTTAGCGGTTCATGTCAGAGAAGTCTTTTTAAAAATATGCCGTTGAAATTAGTATTTGAGATAGGATGAGTATTTATTGGTCGTGTTGGTGGCGGCGGGCGGTCGGGTGCGGCCGGACGAAGCTTTTATCAAAATTAGCAGCAGGCGCGCCCGCGCCGCGGCGCACCCCTCTCGTAAAACACCGCGGCCGTCACCGCATCGACGACTCGGGAGCCGCACCTAGCTGTCACACCCTCGCATTTCACCCTCCAGATAGTGTACTCAATGACGCGCTTCTTTATTCGATCGCGCCAACGTCTCCCTGTTATAATATATATGTAAGTAGGTTGTAGGTGTTATTCAAAATATTTATGTAGATTAAAAAAAAGACAACTTCACCCGGGCCTCCACCTCTTAAATCCTTAGTGGCCATTTAAAATACGAGACATCAGCGGACCGCTAAGCCGCGCAAAAATACCACGGAATAGTAAAGAGGCACATTTCAAAGCTCGAGAACATAATGCGGCTTTGTGGATCAGAAAGCGGACATTCGGCCTTCCTGAGCCGGTCACGTACATGACAGTCAACAACTTGAGAACTGTTGACTTACAGAATACCACGACTGGTCTTGTATAAAAATTAGCATTTATAGTCACATACATACATAGGTACGTGTTATAAGAATGCCGGGAAAGTGGGATGTAAAATTTTCTTTGACCAATAGCAAAGTACTTTATTTAGCAAGTGATTTGAATGGTAATAGCTTTAAATAGGCAGGTCTGTGACACAATAAGTTGGTCACGCAGCTGAAGTGAGGCCAGATACGGTATAGGACTGATTAATCACCATCTGTATGCGCTCTTTGCCTCTCAGCGACATTACTTGATGACACAACGTGTTTACTACTGTTTTTTTTTATTGTCAATTGTAACATAGTAAGTAAATTCGTTAAACTCACGAAGAGAAACTGATTTTGATAGCATTTATACGGATAATACCTATCAAGTATTGCAGTTTAAATGTTGCTAAGCTCACTCCCCTATTGAACATGGGTCTCCTCTAATAGTGACGAGATTTTAGGCCAATATAAATTACGCTAACTACGCACAACTCACACAAATCATTATACATAGGTACATATATTATAAAATACTCAAGGTGTTTCCTCACGATTCTCTCCTTCACGTGATATTTGAATTGTAAGTAATAAAACGCACGTAGCGTTGTAAAGTCAGAAGTGCAACGTTTGAACCCAGACACCAGGAATGGAACATCCAAATTTAAACCACTAAGCCGTGATTGGAAAGAGTCGAAACAAACATTACTTTTAGCTACATCAATAATAAAAGTAATTCACGATATGTAATGGCAATAATAATCAACCAATCAGCATTTGACCAGCGTGTTAGACTATGGCCTAAATGGCTCTCACAATGAGAAGAGACCCGGTCCAAGCGGTGTACGACTAAGAGAGTGTAAATAATAATGGCGATAATCTAAAGCGAAGTGCCGTTTTACAAAATGGCGTGACACACTCGATTTGGCAAAAGGCTGCGACAATCGACAGAATAGACTAGCGCACTAGTCTACAACACGACACTCGTTTTGGCAATGTTATTAGGCCGTGCGAAGATGCACCAAGCGAAAACGGAAGACACCCTTATCTTGCCACACGACTACTTCCATATGGAAATCCTTTGCGCCCAAATGCCAAAATGAACAACATGCTCTCAGTGCCTACCTACGTACATTAAAACCAGAGACCCGGTTGAACTGAGCCAACAATGCACTACAAACACACGAAACAATTTAAAACGCTGCATAAAAGGCAGTCCATAGAAAACAAAGGAGGAAACGAAACATTAAGGATGCGAAGGTGGTGAAAATATGAATATATTACACAGCAATACGAGCGAGGTAATCACACGCACGCAAGAAAGCGGGGCCACGGCTTACACCAGTATGAGAATTTTATTCGTGAAACCAATAATTCATGTAGGTACAACTTTAATTTCGGAGAAAATAAAATTCTAAATGATAAAATATGGTGTATAAAATGTGCCTACAAAGTGTGCAGAATGGGTAGTAAAACATCGACAAAGGTCGTAAAGAATTGGGAGGCGAGCGCGGTTAGTGTTGGTGTCGAGGCAGCCGGCTGGTGGGTAACGAGGCCGAGTAATGAAGTGCCACGTTAGGACCTGCCTCGGATCTCCGCTCCAATTTCTCGCTAACTGGACACGTCATACAAACGCCGCCGGGCCCTATGCTTGTGTCATCTGCGCGTACTTAACTATTTGTTTTGGTCGAGATTAATTCTGGTATACATGCAGAATTTACCTGCCAGGTAATTTTTGATGAAAAAAAAAAGAGAAAACTTTTGCTTGACTCAACATTGTAAGTAAATTTTCATAGAACGCAGCAAAGGAAAAAGGAAGCCAATATAATTACACCGCTCGAGGTGGTGGAGGCTAACGAAAATAGCTTCCTTAGATGGCTTGTTTATAGTCAAACCTCTTAAATTAGGTCAAATAGTCATAAAATGAGTCATGAAGGAATAATTTTAGTAAAATAAGTGCTTGTTAAGAAAGACGCCCGGAACAGGATCTTTAGTGACTACACTTCACCTATTGCCATGTAAACATAATTTAATTTTTAGGATATATTCTACAAAAAAACTTAATTAAACCTATATACCATGGAACATTCTCATTCCACCACATGGTGCGGAGTGCTTAAAAATTTACTAAAAGAACATATATGACAGTATATAAATACATTTGTATCTTTTGTTGAAAATGTATCTAATCGCGATTGCAATTTTGGTCAAAACTTTTACTTTACCGCTGCTACGAGCTCATACGGTCATTAAACTCTAACGGTACTTTGATCTCAATTCAATATTTGCTGCGATTGGATAAAATAAAAGAAAACGCTTATTTTCGATCAAGTATTAATATAATTTAAGTTAATATAATGACCAATGAAAAACTTAAAATAAATTAATTAAACAAATATATTAAGAAAATGATTAGGTCTTTGTTATGCAAAGTGGAGACAGTGAGATGGGCGAGGTGAATGTACGCACGAAGTGTGCCACGCGCCGGAGAAATACTTCGGAGCGGGTACCGTTAGTGGAACGCGGTCAGGCCGGCAGCGGTACCGCTGCCCGTATCTACAACTTACCCACTTACTTAATAACTTCTGCCTTTCGATTGATTACAAAGTCCCCAACACTCGCATCCAACACGTCATGTTGAAGCCAAGGAAGTAATAATGCACAAAGGAAGTAGTAATGCGACGCACTATTGAAGTGCGGCGGCGGCGCGAAGGCAACTTCTCTCAGCGTGGTAATCGGAGCGTTTCTAATACCCACGCTTTGACTCGGTTTCACCGCACGCTTCTTGCCTCCGTTCTTATTTATTCGTTTTGCGAAATCGTTTGTAATATGATAACGTTCAGTGGAGTACCGAGCGACTCTTGAGTTCTCACGAAACTTCACACGGACTTCTTGCAGTCAGTTAGCTATTGAATTCCCCCTATTACAGCTAGCAGAGCGATAAAGGTGTTAGCTTACACAAGCAAAAGAATATCGAACGTCCGACGAATAAACTGCTAAAACCCGGTCTCAGATGGTAAGGCGCGCGCGCGGTGAAAAGCTAAGTTATGGTAATGAGAGTTTAAAAGCGGACAAATGAATATTTTTCACAATAATTATGTTGGGTGGAGCAGGTAAGGCGTGAAGCGCATCGGAGCTCCGCGGCGGGCGCAGCAATTTGCATCACAAATGCGGGTGGCGGTGACGCGGCCGCTCGCCCTGCGCCCGTGCCCGGCGCGGCTCCCGCCCGGATCACACAATGTCACAATCAACATCGCGTGGACGCTTTTTGGCCATCATGTGATTGCCGATTGTGGTTCACCATAATCGTCACTAAGATTTATCAGTGTTACCACCTGTCCACATTGACACTAATATTACAAATTAAATACGAAATATTTTTATTAAAACAGCACTCTAGTACAAATCAAGGCAAACAACGCATTGGCAACGCCTCTGATGTTCCAAGTGCTTATACATTGCCGATGACCACGTATCATCAGTTGAGCTTTGAATGCCGTACCTTTTTGATTTTAAAAAAACCTAATGATAATGTAAACGAAAACATTCAAAGTTAACAAGCAAGCGGTGTTTAAATTATATGCAAGTTGGACGGTTTGTTTATATGGACATCAACTATGTATGAACATACATGAAGCAATCATCAAATACATAAGAAAAAACAGAAAGTATACATACACATACATGTATTAAGACCTGCACCATTTTACATTTATTTTAAACAAACAACCAAATCACTGACGAAAAAAGCCCATATGAAACCAAAGTAAAGTGATTGATATTGTTATCAGCCTTCAAAGTTAATCTACTCGTATATACGGATGTATCAATACATACATACATACATACGTAATTGGACATGTAGAAACAGACATGTTCAGTGACGAATTACCGTTTGAAAACCTATAGTCTAAAATGGTCCGCCGTTTCTCGAATAGGGAAAGGTAATGCGAGTAAAAGCGGGCAAGTTGAGAGGCGATGAATTAATAACGAACTTCTCCCGCGACGCGTGATGACGGCCGACAAGAGTAGCGCATTAGACGCCAACAATGAAGAATTTACAAAAATCTCTACGCTAATTGCTATTGCAAGGCATTTTTCTTTGCATGTTTAAGTGAAATTATGGATATAAATGCGCAAACTTGGCACTCAAACATTAAAAGTGGATATTAATTAAAAATTTTACAGACCACTTGAAGCGTGATAAGTTACTTTACAATAAAGATACATATTGAAATATATGGAAATAATACCAATTAAATCAAACTGTTATTACATAACAATTTCATGACGACTGGCACTATTTTATTAATGTGCAATTAATTTTTTTTAACCCTTACAATCGAAACATGAAATAGTTCGTAAATCAGCACTAATGTGTAGCTCCCAAGATACAAACGTGTTGAAAAGGGGAATCGGCCACAATTCTAACAAATGTAGAACCATTTGTTAAATTGTAAGTCAGAGGTTCAACAGTGAAATATGACGACTATCTCTACCAAATGATGCAATCACTGGCAGGATTTAAGAGATTCACCTTTCCTACGTCAGTTTACCCTTTTTCTTAGTTACGAGATGGCATTTTCTCTTGTTAAAAATAACGAACCCAATATACATTTATGGTGGAACAAAAATATGTATTACTAAGTATCATACATTTTTATTTTATAACAAGCCATAACATAAAATTAACGCTTTAAAACATCCCCTTAACTTCACATACACATACATGTAATATTATAACAGTAGGTACCTAATGTTAAGAGAAGGTGTTGTAAGACGAGTCCAATATTGAGATAAATCTTGTGCGGAATGACTCGCGTCGAAATTAACCGAGGTGCCTTACTTGGCGTCGGGTCGACGGAATGGGTGGTAAAGCGTCTTTTAATTAAATCAAGTGACGCGCCTCGCAGGTAGCTTCAATCACACAACCCCAATAAACCCACGCGCCAAATAGAACCGCTCACTTACGATCTTAAGCCCGCCAACTGCTAGAACGTACAACTCATATACCATAGAAGAAACTGAAAGACTTGGGTGCAATATTATTTTTACGTTTCCCAGCAGCGATCGGACGTGATCTACGTGTGCTTAACGTAACTAAATGTTAATGGGAATTAGACGTTTTTGCAGTGTCACTAAATAACAATGCATTTCAAGGTATTATATTTGGGCCTTCGGTAATATTACTCGTACATGCAAACTTTTCAACGTAAACATTTGCACGCTCCTATTTCGCATAACTTTACACTAATAAGCTCCAGTGTATGCAGGTACATGTCTTGGCAACAAAATGACATTTCCACGCCGACCTTATCCAATCGGAGGCAATACATTATTCTCATTAAATATTAAATCTAATCACTATGGCTACTTAGCGCAGGCCATTGCGTCAGATTCTTGTTTTCAATTAATGCATCTATAGCTCAAAATGACAGGGTAAATCAATCAGAGGGGGGGAAGTTGGTAGTATTTAAGTGGTAGCCACGGGAGAGGCACAATAAAAGTCGAACTAGGCGGTGCGGTCCCGTAACAAGCGGGTAGTGCAGCGTTCTGCGATCGCACTCATTATTTCCGTAACGAGGCGCGCTCCGGAGCGCCGAAGTCCCGGTCACGGCAATTAATTAACCGGCTAAACGGTATCGTGTTTTACATTCTGATGTTTACGCAACTCTCCAGCGATAATGTCGCCGGCTATCGGCGGACAGTGCAAGCCCCGCTTCACATTAATTAATAAAATATTATTAACACGACCCGACCTCACTAAAAAATTAAAAGACTCGTTTATTGAGCTCGTTATACGTCCGTTGCATATAAATTGCCTATTTGACTAAGGAAAAGTTACATAGGTACTTTGATAAATAAGACGAAAGCCAAAAAGTATTTTAAAAAATTCATTTCACGAGGGCACATACAATGAGTCGCAAAATTTTTAACTGGTATAAACAAATTGTGTCAAAATCACAAAAATCAAACATACGTTTCCAGCATGTAAAAAACATTAATTCTCAATGCATTTTGTTCAATACAAAAGATTTGATTTGGCGCACACTGGATTAATTTTTTTTATTATTTCAACTGTTATTATGATTATTATTTTTCATACAAAACCTAAATACCAGAGGCTAGTTAATATTACGTTACAAATGAACTAACTGTAAATGGGTATCCCGACAACAGACGAGGCGGTTGTTGTATGCGTTCGGTTCGGTTCAAACGAGTCGAAAAGATTAATGCTGCGCTCATTAATCGGAATCCCCTCACGAAGCAATATTATCGCACGTCGTCGTGTCGTAACAGCTGGCAGTTGGCGTTACTTAAATTAGTTAACAATGACACATATTGCTGGCAAACAAACAGGAGAGGAATCCTAAATAGACCGCCCTCTATTCTTAAACCGCCGCCGTCACACCGGTGAGCGTGCCGTCTGCTGATTCACGCACACCTCAAGGTGATGCCGTATGGGAATGAGCACACATCTTAAAACAGACAAACTGTCAGGTGTAACTAACTACCTGCTTGTATTGATGATACAACACTATAAATAAATAAATAACCGGGGACAATTCCACACACGGCTGTCTGATCCCAAATTAGGCAATTTAATGCCGGTATACATACAACTTATATAGATCTTTTTATTACGCCCAGACAGAGAACAAACAAACGTGTTCATCGCACAAATATTTGTCCTGGGTGGGAATCGAACCCACGACCTCCGGTTTCGCAGTCAGGGTCTCTAACCACTCGACCACAAGGCCAGTCAAAGTTAACCTAAATAAGTTACAATGTTCATAAGCGAGATAGACTAGATTGCTAAGCCCATATTATCACACCATCTGTTTGCTTTAATTCGAGGTTTTTAGGTTTTACTAAGGCAGTATGAAGTTGTCATGATGTTTATAATAATAGATGTAATAATAAAAACCAGGATGGTTTGATTAATGTCCGCAAAATAACAATTTCAGAGCCAAGGTCAACAAAGTACAACATTCACTTATTAAATTTTGTTATAATTTACTAATATTGTGGTTGCTATGGGTCTTTATGTAATTTATACCTCTAATCATCTTGAGTATACCTGATTAAATCAATAGACCTTGTGGTTTTGCTTCGTAAGATTTGATTTAGATTTGATTAGATTTGAATTTAATTATGCATGCTCCTAGAATGGCATGTTGGGCTAATGTTGAGTGTTTATTAGGACTCAGCAAACTTCCGATAGGTGATAGAACACAGTGTGCCTGCAGTACTTACTAAAGGAGTGAGTGTGGTTTATAAAATATTCACTGTCCTTGTCACTTGTCACAAGTAACCACAAACTAAATTTACCTAGATTTGATTTTATCAGTAATAAAACGATTGTCTCTTTTCTGAAATCTTCTTTTCTGACAGTTGTTGAAGGTTTTGACTCTATTTCAAATGTATATCTGCTGTAAAAAATTCATTAAGAACTTTCAATGGAACATATCTCAAATGTACTTCAATGAAAACCATTTATGTTGATAACCTTTTCAATTATCAATCATTATTAAGGTCATTTTTGTGAGAATTGATATCAATTACATTTATTACAGATTTAAGTAGATGAGTGTTCTCTTTGTTGTTTTGAATGATTGAATTTGATTCTCAATCATTTTCTCTTTTGTTAAGTGAGCAATTGGAAATTCTTAATATCCAGTAATATGCTTTAATTTACATCACTGTTGAATATATTACATACATAGGTTTATATATGTAAATACATTATTTTAATGTCAAAAATATTACAACTTTTAACTTTCTAATCTTTAAATCTTTTCTCGACTAACAGTACTAAACAAGTTATTGTTACAATATTTGTCCATGTGTCATAAAATTCTGCTATTGAACTAGAATTTTCTAAATAAAGTCTTCTAGATCTGTGTCATGTCAAATGTAACTACTGGGGAATATAATAAATCAAAGGCTATTACTGATTAAAAATATTCTTGGTCGCTAAATATTTGGCTTATCATTCTTCAAATTGTTTCTCCTGCTATGTAACTTATCAGCAAACTCTGTCTGATAGGTTTTTATCTGGTTGCTTAGGTAATATACAATTTTCTATGTAGCTTTTATAAGTGAAAGCACCAATGGATCTTCGTTATTCTCTTGCTTACTCTACACAACTTTTGAGAAAAACTACTTTCTTATAACTCTCCTTACTCTACTCAGCTCTATTATTTCCTGTTTCATATAAATAAATTTTTCACAATTTTTACATCGTAAATAAACTGCCTACTTTTTAAGTGGTTTCACTTGTTATTTAATTTCATTGCGATGCAAAAAGTAGATCACTTTCACCAGTTGCCCATTAAAATGTGTGAACAAATGTTAAATAACTTAATTATGATGTGTAGCATTACACAAGTCCCATCTATTTTAAGCATTAATTATTCATATTATGTAACTTTCTGTGCTATATTATTATTTAAATGATTAGCTGTAAGAAACTGAATATAAAACTTGTAATGTTGGCCGTAAATTTTAATTTTGCATTTTATATATGTAGTAAACATGTCTTACATATCCTTTATATAAATTCTAATGATATTTTTTCGCAATAAGTTCACAACGATTTTTCTACTTTTTACAATCTTTGCTTAGCGTGTCGCTACCTTACTATTTTTATTGATGCGTAAGAAATACAAATGGAAGCATCAAGAGTCTATCATTTTTGTTTCGGTGTATGCGTGCGGTGTTGTTTGTCATGCACGACGCGGAGTCATCAGCGGATGGCGACCGATTCAACGGAATGCGTTCCGAGTTACGAACTACTAGCGCTTGTATATTAAATTTTATCTAGTGATATAAAAAATAGTAATACTGCTTATACATTGAACAGTGGTAGACTTATAAGTATGTTGGCTGAAGCTTTAATCCCTTCCATTGCGAGAGCAGACACGTGTCTAACAGTGGAAGAGCAAAAAAAGTTTCCAAAATATATAATCATGCTTACGATAGTTTTAGTTATCTATACTTGTAAAAAATCTGTAGAAAGGTCAATTCTGTACGTGAAATATATTTCCAAAATAACTATCAGGGGGTGATTAGGGATCGATACTGATGCCAAAAA
>DWGJ01005761.1:0-10093 GCA_018246895.1 Aspitha aspitha aspitha | reverse complement strand
TTTTGAAATTCGACCTTTATGGGAGGTGAAATAGGGGATGAAAGTTTGTATGGAAGTTCGTAATTATTATTCTAGAACTTCCACGGTGTAGGTATTAACGCGGGAAAAACTTTATAACATATTGATTTTCATGCGGGCGAAGCCGCGGGCACAGCTAGTGGTGAAATAAGTATGCTGTTTTATTAAACAAAACCTCCCTAGCAATTTATATTATTTGATTGATTTAAATTCTATAATTATCGTATCCATACATTAGTACAGTCTACTATGAAGGCTGAGTGTTATGAATAAGATACTATAGTTATGAATTTTTCAAGAATCTAAAATAAAATTGAATGATTATACAATACCTACGTACGAAATTTATACCCAACAGTTAGATTCAAGATTATCAGATGGCGCTAGTGTCAAATTGTTGGCAGAAATAATGTTAGAGTCGGCTATTTATCACTATACAATACATTCTCTGTTGTTACGTCAAATGCCAGGGGACTTCGCTAGGACCTATATCCTAATATATAAAGTACTCTGTTAGTAGGACGAACGTCAACATCGCACGACACAACGATGCACAGGAGATTTGCAACCAAAGATATGTCCTTCGATGTGAAAATATGATAACGAAATCTACCAGAAAATCTATACATAATTTGTGTCATTTTAAAAGAAAAGGGTCATATTGTACTTTATTTTATACCATATCATCCAAATCCAAATCTGACCGCATTAAATGGCAAAATATTAAGGGGCGTCTGGCACATAAATATAACTGTACATTGAAATTCGACTAAAAAAAAAGGATATACTACTTGAGCTAATTTTATAAAAAATACCATGACCATTAAAAATGTATAACGTATCACGTGCTCAAGTGTACATATATTTTATTTCCATGTCACATTTTTATGTTTAATCATATTCCATTTTATTATCAATTAATAATAGTGCAGTCTCATTATTCTTTAGATTCTTAAGCAAGTGGCATTTATTTTACATTTTTGCAGCTGCTGATTGAAATGTTCATTTACCCGTTCTACGACTAGCTGAGTTCCATTACTTGTTCAATTATTTTGTTTCATTTGGCTGAATATTTTAAAGATCGAAGAACTCTTTAAGTTAAAAATAAAGACGATAACTGTGTTTGTTGGTATTCTATCTATCCATAGATAAGAGCTCCATATTTTTATTACGTCAAGTTGGAGACACTGGACTGGAATGAAGTAAGTAAAACATTAATCATAAAGAAAAAGAAATACATACATACCAGTCTTTGGAATACGAAAAGTAGAAATGTGTTTTTACTCCGCAATCGAATAAAAGCCTGGGTTAAATATATTTCAGTTATATTTATCACTGCCGAAGTGAAATAATAGAGATCACTCCCGTATACCCGAACAAGTACAAGAGTGATTATTTTGTTTCATTTAGCCTCGCATTGTAGACTTAATTTTTTTTATCTTGTTCATAATAAGTTCTTCCATCGGCGCATAAGTATTTGCATTCAAATAAAACAGTCCAGCTTTGATTTATTCACAAGATTATATTAACAAAAATGTCACTGCTTACCCGTAGTACTTGGTCGAAGCTTGAAAGTGACATTTGCTTTCGTAATTTATAAACACTTACCTACACTTCTCATATTTTCTTGTTACAGGTGTAAGGATAACAATGAAGTATTATTACCACGGCAAATGAAAGAGTAAATAAAAATTAAAGTAGCAAAAGTTTAGAACTAGTTAACATTTTTGCAATGATGAAGAGTACGTTGCCTAAGGACAAACCTGGCAAGATGCGTATCCGAGCCTTTCCCGTAAGTTGCCCAATGTTTATGTACCTAATAATAATATTTTACAATAAGTATATCAAAAAGTCATTAATGCTAACTATCTACAAAATATATGTTATTTATACACCAAAAGGTTATATTATTATGAATCTAAACAGGACTTCAACCTGATTATACCACTTTAACATTAAGTTCTGCCTTTCCATAAGAAATTTAAAAAAGCTTTCAAAATTAAAACTTATCACTGCTTAAAACCATGGTCACAATTTTTTACTGAAAAACAGCAATATTTATTTTCAGCATACAAATAATTACAATATTTACATATTAATGCTGTATAAGGCTTAATACCGTTCACTATTTCTCGTTTCTCTATATTATTATTCTCATCAATGCTTATTATAGAAATCTTTTTGGCTCTTTGTAAACACCATCCCTGTAAGCCAAGACACACTAGACAAATACAAATATTTGTTCAGCCATTTCTATTACAAAGATTTTGCACCATGATATAAAAAAAACTTTAAATTGTGATAAAAATACATTGCTTAGATCTGTACAATTACCTATATACAGTAAAAACTTTGGTACACAGGATACTCCACAATAAGCAGACGCAAGATATTACTAACTTAGTATAGTATTTGTGTCAACCCTCTGCCTTTATGTTTGCCTGAATGTGAAGATAATTAGGCATAAATTGCTTATACATCGATTTTATAAATTAAAGAAATTTAGAATGGACCTACATTTTTTCCATATGGTAATAATATTGACAAGTGTTCAAATTTAGAATAGGTATATTAAAACCCACTCTTTCAGAACAAAATGTATTCATTATGTCATAATCATCATTTTATTTGACAAGAGTGAAAATCTATTAAAGATAATATTACAAACCATTTTTGGATAAGTATTGTTGGATGTCTATTTACAACTTTCTATATAATCTACAATGTTTATATAACTGTAAAAGTAAATAAAATCAAGATGACTCGAAAATTTCAAGTGTGGAACTATTCTGAACCATATTATCAAATGTATCCAGACACATGGGTTTGTAATTATACCTATATGCCTATAATTATTTTGTTATGGAACAACTTCTTAATACTGCAATAAATATACTTCTAACATTTGTATGTATGCAGAGTTAAATAATATGTTTACAATACACCTTTTTTCTGTAGTAACAAACATACATTAATTTAATATACATTTTTTATTACAAAATGAAAGAATGCATAGTTGGTGCATTTAAATTATTATATTGTTGGTTGGTGGAGTAGTTAATGAATTTAATCACGGAGCCATGCACTCCAAAATTGTATTTTACCCAGAGCAATTTTTTGTGAACATACAATACAAGCTGTGAATAATTTGGCAACTAATCGGTAAACAATCTTATTTATATTGTTGATTTACACTATAATTCAAGAATATTATTATATGTCGTGAGACTTGAAATTAATTAGAATTAATTAGATTCAATTTTAAAGGACACTAAAAATATATACAAAACTAGGTGTGTTTGCAGCTTCGCTCGCGTGGAATGAATTAAAGCTAAAGACTTAGTTTGGTTGAACACACTAATCTCAGGAATTACTGGTTTGAATTGAAAAATTATTGTTGTGTTGAATAGTGCATTTATCGGGGAAGGTTATGGGCTATGTAACACCATGCTATGGCTAATAGGAGTGGAGGAGCAATGACGAATGTTGCAAAAACGGGAACATACTGATTTTCCGGGCATTACACGGGCAAAGCCGCGAGCACAGTTAATTACCAATATAAGCATGTATTAAAAATGTATATATTCAATTTATCAGCAATATGGTAACACCAACACTGGCTCTGCTTAATTTGGATCCAGGCTGTGTGTGAAGTTATGGAAACATTATTATTTCCTAACAATTGTATATACAAATGCTCTAAAAGGTTTTAAATCCAAACCACCAGTATATTATATTTGTTATGTGATGGAATGTTTAACAATAATAATTGATCCTTTGTACCCTCTGCATTAAACACAGACAAGTATTAATAATACAATTAGATCCAGAACAGATAACTATATTGATTGTTAAGTTATATATCTGGCTGGGATGAGACTATCGATTTATCATATTCTTATTCATAAATAATTCGATGATGTGATTAAATTACAGATGACTATGGATGAGAAGTATGTGGAGAGAATATGGACCTTACTAAAGAATGCAATTCAAGAAATTCAAAAGAAGAACAATTCAGGCCTGTCCTTTGAGGAGCTCTATCGCAATGCATACACTATGGTACTCCATAAACATGGAGAGAGACTGTACACAGGCTTGAAGGAAGTAGTTACACATCATCTTGAAACTAAGGTAAACAAACATGAAGTTACATGCTATATTGATACCATTACAATCTTAACATACTGCCTATGATTTCTGTATAATTTTATACTTTACATACTAATTATTATAAGGATAAAATTGAATATATTGTATTTGTCTTTAATTTGTCCATGGTTAATCATGATTCGACCATCTGATCCAGAATTGTTCAGAGGCTGTTTTTTCCATCGCCTTGCTCAAATCGTGGCGCCATCCAGCTGGAGAGTACACCACACTGAATATACTGAGAATTTATATTAGTATCAACTCGTGTAGTTCTACATCAAAGGTAATAAACATATTCTTTCAGGTTAGAGAGGATGTTCTCAACTCATTACATAATGGATTTCTTCAGACTCTAAATAATGCTTGGACAGATCATCAAACTAGTATGGTCATGATCCGCGATATACTCATGTACATGGATAGGGTATATGTCCAACAAAATGATGTAGATAATGTTTACAACTTGGGGCTCATCATATTTAGAGATCAGGTATATTGTATACAGTTGTTGAATTGCTAAGTTATATTGACTATGCCAAATGATTAATGAATATGTATTGCCTTAAAGTTAATAATGAAAAACAACAAAAAGCATGTTCTTTATTCATTACTAAAAGACATTGCTTTCAATAAGTTCAATACATCACATAAACAATAGGTCATTATATGAGGTAAAAGTTTTTAAGAAACTTGTTAATTTGATTGATGTAATTCAGGTTGTCCGATACGGCTGCATCCGGGATCACCTTCGCCAAACGTTGCTGGAGCTGGTGGCACGCGAGCGGCGCGGCGAGGTGGTGGACCGCCTCGCCATCCGCAATGCGTGCCAGATGCTAATGGTACTCGGAATTAACTCGCGCGCCGTCTACGAGGAAGACTTTGAAAAGCCTTTTCTGCATCAATCGGCTGAATTTTATAGGGTATGATTGTGTCTTGCATATGGACATCAAGTTTTTTTGGTCAATTTCATTTGAAACGTAATTTTTTCAATAACCCAGTGTGTCTTTTAAGTGCATGCTTTCAAAATAACTTCAAAACTGCTTATTTTGGTTGTGTCTATTAATAATAATATACGAATCATATAAAATTATATGAATGTTTTTTCAAAAAGATACAAATATTGAGGCAGTCTTAAAAAAATTACAACAAGAATCATAAGCGCCAAACGCTTTCTCTAATCCAGGCTTGTTCTTTGTCATAATAGAAATAAATCTAAATTATCTATCAAATAAATGCATAAAATTAACATTTAGATTCTTTTAATGAACTTTTTATTATTATCTATTATATGTATGTAGATGGAATCTCAAAAGTTCCTGGCGGAGAACAGCGCGGCCGTGTACATCGGTCGCGTGGAGGCGCGCATCGGCGAGGAGGCGGAGCGCGCGCGCCACTACCTCGACGAGAGCACGGAGCCACGCGTCGTGGCCGTGCTCGAGCACGAGCTCATCGAGCGCCACATGAAGACCATTGTCGAGGTACTACAACAATATTCAATTAACCAAAAGCATGTTAAGATTTTTCATTTGTTCTTTACGGTACCTTAAGTAATCGGTACCTCGACAACAATTTCGATACAATCGTTTTAATGCGTTCCGTGTAAGTCAACCATATAACATTAGTCGTCAAATTGACAAAATATCGCTGCTTTTCATGAATACTAGCACAAATCAAAATTTTGAAAAATACCAGTTTATAAGACAAATAAATCCAAAATGTTCCTTATTTCATACTTAATAAGACTCACATTCATAACGGCAAAACCGGCGGGCAAAAATGTCGTTTTGTGATTGGTTATTTTCTACAATATTGTTTTATTCTGTTTAATTTTGGCACGGCTACCCTGTAAAATGTGTATTTTGGATCGTGCGAGTATTCACGAGAAGCAGCGATACGATTCGCATTCCTGTTCGCGTATACGATCGCGTGTGGGCGTCGGTCCAGATGGAGAACTCCGGCGTGGTGCACATGCTGCTGCACACGCGCACGGCGGAGCTGGCGTGCGTGTACAAGCTGCTGGCGCGCGCGCCCGACGGGCTGCGCGCCGTGGCCGACGCCGTGTCCGCGCACCTGCGCGAGCAGGGCCGCGCGCTCGTCACCGACGCGCACCACAACACCAACGCGATCGCCTTCGTGCAGGTACCGCACTCACACTCACGTTCAGATGCCACGTGCGCTAACACCGCACGCTTTCACATGTGATTACTCTAATTTAATGTTTCACAATTATCATAGAAATTGACCATATCAATGTACTGAATCTAAAGTGAATAAGTAACCTATATTTATATATGACGCATTCTGTATTGAACAATTTTTTTAATATTCATGTTCTTTTTTACCCATAATATAAATAACAAGTTCATTTTGCATTACTGATATAATTGTTTTAAGTGACTGTTGAGTTGCACAGCATGTGAATCTAAATTGATTGTGATATGAAGCCATACCCTTCTTCTATTTTAATTTATGCAATTGCACAATGCACAAAACATGTAATTCAGAATATAACAATTTTAATACATATTTCATTAAATTCTTTTTTGTTTGTTTCAGAATTTACTGGATCTGAAAGACAGATTTGACCATTTCCTTCATAACTCCTTCAATAATGACAAAATATTTAAGCATATGATTGCATCCGATTTTGAGTATTTCCTCAATCTAAACAATAAGTCTCCAGAATTCCTGTCATTATTTATAGACGGCAAGTTAAAGAAAGGCGAAAAGGGCGTAAGTTTTTGCTACTTTACAGGACGATATAGATTTGTTTAGTTATGTAATGCTATATAGAGATATTTAAAAAAAAATTAAAAAGGAGTTTATGTACTTCACAACTTTTTAAAAGTTCAGACAACAGTCTGTTTCTATATTAAGAGACGCTAACGGCGTTTGGGACTGACAAGTGACATACTTACAGATGAGTGAACAAGAAATAGAGGCTGTGTTGGACAAGACAATGGTATTGTTCCGATTCTTGCAAGAAAAGGATGTATTCGAGCGCTACTACAAACAGCACCTCGCCAAACGTCTACTGCTCAACAAGTCTGTTTCCGATGACAGCGAGAAGAACATGATCTCGAAACTGAAGGTCATACTAATTAACTCACAATTTGGTCTCCTCCTGGTTCATGCATTGTCTTTAACATGTCATGTCTTTAACAAAACATTGGTAGATTTAGCTTCAGGTGGAATCCTTACTACACTGACTTTGTATCATTTGCAGCTGAAAACAATATTTAAGCTAACCTGAGCACATAGATATAATAAAATATTTTCGAACACATCTGTCCACTCGTATTCAGTTATAATCACTGAGATCTTAATTGCTGTTTAAAATAAAAATCACTAAATGAAACACAGTTTTGAGTATGATTAAATCATATTTTCTACATTTCTTCTGCGTCATATTCTACAAATAATTATGATAAAATAAGTATAACATTTAGGTGTAAGTTAATTTATCTGAATCCAGTCATTTCAGGGCTGATATCATAAAGTGAAAAGATGTAAAATGTTGCTTCTTTATGGTCATATGTGGAGTAGACAAGTATATCAAAGACTACAGCAAAATATTATTGAATAATGAGCTGCAAACAAATTGACTGTAGTTTATTGGTTTGTACTTTGTTTTAACGGAGCACCATTCTATCTATATCTGAAGCTCTACTGGATATATGGCAAGTTTGTAGTGAATTGATTTACTACATCACTCTTCCAAGTAGCAACACCAACTCTGAGCTCTTCCTATTTTTTTTAAATAATGAAATACTTTAAACATATACATTACTTTATATAGTGGAAACCAAGGTTTGAGATTTGTAGCATTTCCTTTGTAATAGCCAGGAGAATTTAATTTTTCTACAAAAAGGAATACAACATGTTTTTATATCTATCTGAGATACTTGGTTCTGAAGTGTGACTTCTTAATGATACTCTGTTGATGGAACACAGTCCCTAAAACATATTTTTATAGTATTTTGTTTGCAACAATTCTAGAAAGAAGGTTTGTTGCGAGACGTGGAGCCGCGGGACTTCCATTGTATAATCGGCGACGTCTCGCACCTAGACAACCCAGCCAGTGACTAACTCTCCCCCCTACAATCCCTCCTTCATATCTTTCTGCAAAATTCTTTACCGCTATGGACATTGTAAGTGTCCGTTCGAATTTTCTCTGACTTCAATGAATCGTGTAGGTTGAATTCATGCTTAAAGTCTTTTTCTTTTGAAATACTTATAGTGAATCCTATTTCAAAAGTCGTTTTTAAAATGCTGTATAGGTAAAGAATTTTGCAGAAAATCTGGGAAAAGACTTTAAGCAGGATCTTAGTTACAAATTGTATCTGCCGTAGATATAAAAGCACTTGTAACTAGTATGTAATTGTAAATTTTTTAATTAGAAAAGTAGCAAGTGTGTTTTATATTAAACTCTCACAGTACTAGCGCACAGACCATCTGAAACTACTCCTTAGAACCACATTCATTAGACTTTACAACATCAGCAGGAGACACTAACACACTAATGCAGTTGCCATGGAAGCTTTTGAGATCTACTCCACATAAGCCATAACATATATTATTGTTATAATTTTAATGTAAAAGTGTATTATTAACATATTATTGTATTATGTTTTATATGTGCATTTTCCTTTTTAGACTGAGTGTGGTTGTCAATTTACATCAAAGCTCGAAGGCATGTTCAAGGATATGACAGTGTCAAATACAATCATGGAGGAATTTAAGGAGAATGTGCTTTCATCTGGGGTAAGTTTTGATTATTATGTGTTATGATATGCTATAATCTCGTTAGGTAAGTCATTTGTAATTAAACCTTTTTAAAGTAAAGAAGTAGATAGAAATAAATTTACGTAATAAATAATACAACAGTTCATTCATTGTGATCTGTATGAATCTCGGTATATAATACATTTATATGTTGCATTACAATTTGTGTTGTAGACCAACCTGCATGGCGTAGACCTGTCCGTGCGCGTTCTGACCACCGGCTTCTGGCCCACGCAGAGCGCCACCCCTAAATGCAACATACCGGCGCCGCCCAGAAGCGCCTTCGAAGTGTTCAGAAAGTGAATCATCAAACATTTTACATTAATAGTTCCCAATTAGGGATTCCTATATTACGCATGTGTTAGGTTCGAGGATGAAGATACCATAAGATACATTTATTATTGGTCATAATATATGATATGTAGAGTTCACGATTCGCCATAAAATGATTGTTCGGTTAATGCAAAGCGAGCGGTAACCTTCCTAATGTATGGTTTCGAAGTCGATAGAGAGTGAATATCCGGTCGCAGCTTTTACTTGGCGAAGCACTCGGGGCGGCAGCTGTCGCTGCAGCCGCAGCTGGGCAGCGCCGACCTGCACGCCGCCTTCCGCGCCGCGCCGCCCGCCTCGCCGCCGCGCTCGCCGCCGCGCTCGCCGCCCGCCGCCCCGCCCCACGCCCCGCACCACGCCCCGCGCAGACACATCATACAGGTGTCCACCTTCCAGATGTGCGTGCTGCTGCTGTTCAATAAGCGCGAGAGGCTCACCTATGAGGTAAGCGCGCTCCTACACAGAGCCCTTATCGACTTTGCTCGCTGACACACATTACTATCCAGCGGATACGCCATACTAGAGTGTATCTAATCTTTCTGGACGTAATTCATATTTATACTATCGATTTAAATCGCAACATTGATGACATGTTGCAGGAAATAATAAATGAAACGGACATACCAGAGAAGGATTTGGTACGAGCATTACAATCTCTGGCAATGGGCAAGCCGACGCAGAGGGTGCTCATAAAGCATCCGAAGACCAAGGAGATCGAACCGTCGCATCAATTCTATGTGAACGATGCTTTTACGTCCAAATTACACAGGTAAATTTTAGCCCTGAATGCGGTGAATTTTGATATATG
>DWGJ01005760.1:0-10093 GCA_018246895.1 Aspitha aspitha aspitha | reverse complement strand
CAAACCTGCCGTGCTTCATCTACATTCATCATTCTCTTCATGCATACACGCCGGTTTCGGAGGCTCTTGACTCCCCCGTCAGCCAATGTCTGACCTATTTGGTCGAGATAGGACAGTCTTGGTCTCCCCTGGCACCTACGTCCGTCAACACAAGTTTAATGGTACTTAAAACTAGAATTGCCTGTATAGATAAAAAAATATTATTAAATTCCGAAATATATAAAGCTCAACACAAAATAACATTAAATAGGGACGTTTGAAACTGTAATATCGAATTTTTGAATCATTACAACATTTGAACAGATAAAATAGAATCAACAGAAAAAAAATCTAAATCGAAATGCTATTAAAACTATTTTAAAGCACACTTATTCAATATTTTAGGAAAAATTATCTAGACGTGTAAATTGATTAGAAAACTGGATAAAATAAGACGCAACAATAATGGACAAAACCAGAAAGCATCCTGCAATAGAACAATTTTGAAAATAGGAAGAAAGTAATTTGTGGTTATAATGCTCTCTGCATAAAAATATCAGTTGCTTATAATTGTAACTTGTTTGTCCGGTGTAGTTATAAAATTATCAATAAGTTGATTGGTGGCAACACCACTCAGAAATGTAGTTATATAAGACGGACGGTGGCATCGAAGTCAACATTAAAAGTTATTTTTGAAAACTTAAATTCTCTGTAGGTATGTAATAAACGCAGCAAATCAAAGTGGGACCTCGTAAGCGCGGCGTTGCTATGTTAAATGGTAAAATCTGTGAATACTTGCAAGACGCCCTCTGTCAACCCTAATTAGTTTTTTTTCCGCTAAGCGATCGTAAGAAAACATGCAATGTTGTAGCCTTAATGAAAACGCCCTTAAGTGTTCGTGTTTAACGTTTATTTGTTTTCATTTCGCTTTTTAGCGTTCCTCCTTATGATACTTGTAAAAGCAACCTGACTTTAAACGATATTCTGTTTTGGAAAGATTATTTTCGCGTTATCTGTTCACACCATGTTTTTCTTCATATATCTGAAATGAAAAATTAAATACAAACATAACATTAAAAATTTTATAACCCTTTATTAAATTTTATTATACTCGTCTATCAGAAAATGATTTTGTTAAATCATAATTAGTATTAATTTTGACTCTATTTGAAACGATATAAATTAGCTAGCAACTTATCTCCCTATTGCCAATGTAATTATGTATATGCCAATAAAACTTAAATTACAGAATTTTACTGCATAATAACGTCCACGTGATCAGAACTTTACCGCCGAATTGTGAAAAATTACTCTGTGAGACATTTTGAAGCAATAAGGTGTCAAAAGCTTCCTAGTCAAACTGTCTTCGGTGAGTGGCAAAAAACGAGCTGCCATTTCAGCATACACCGCAAAATAAGCAAATTTTTACCTACCACTGCCATAAGCTCAGAAAGGAGAGGCGTTTTGGCTTTTTACGTTGGTTATTTTATTACATAAATGAATTTCACTCGAGGGAACGAGTCCAAAAGTAAACATGACTCTTTCTGTCGTCGGCACGCGGCGGTTCAAAGTCCATAAACGCCTTTCCCTAGTTAAAAGACCTTCAGTGTGTCTTCTGAGTAACAGCAGTTGTTTTTTTATTCAGTGGGTTTTTGAGACCTCGCTGAATCAGCAATTGTTTGCTCCCGCACGCCTAGAAAGAATAATACTGTTGCTTCAGCGTCTTTAAAGCATTTTTAATTAAGTAGGATTTGTTTGACAAGACTTTCGGAGCTTTTATTTAAATATTTTGTGACTCTTCAGATATTTTTTCGGATTTATACAAAAATGTTTATAGTGATACTATTTACAGCGCTTTATATTTAATTATGGCTATTTGCCGTCGTTGGTAGACAGTATTTGTTTAAACTTTATCTAAACAGCGACGAAGTATTTTCCATCGCATCGCATTGTATCTATCGCTTAGCGCCCCTATTTCGCCGCGGGCGTAATGTCGCGGGGCGACGAAATTTATCGCGCCGCTTGTAATTCTGCCCTGCCGCTGCCACCCTGCGCGTCACCCGCGTCACCCTGTCAGCCGACACACTTATAACGTTTTCTAATGAAATTGTCCACAAACTCCCGCTCGCCGCAACCCCCGAGCCGTCGACGCCGCAGGATGAACCGAAAAAAGTACAGCTCGCGTTACTAATGGCTTCATTTATCACAGTCACTAACAGTGATACACCGCAACGACGTTTTATATTTAATTTGGCTCTCTACGGAATAAGTTAGAACCGTATCAGGCCTGTAACGATAAAGGACAAGCAGCACTCTTGACTTATCGACGCGGGTCACCGCACTCGAACGTAAGCTTTCTGGATTAATTTGTGGTGGCTAAGTGATAAGTTGGCGATGCCATACCCGGGATCAGAACTTACAACCTTACATGTAAGGACAAATAAGGGGGAGTTTAATAATATTTGTATTAGCTTCATCTTATACGTTAAGTGAAAGTTAACTTATCCACTTAGCAAACTTGACCACAATTTACCTACTTATTAGAAACGAAACATTTATTATTATATAATAAACATTTATTATTTAATTTATTTCCCAATATCATATTATTAAACTTGTGTCGTTTTAATACAACACTCAAAACAAATTTAATTTTTGGGTTTTCAATTTCAAATTGGTTTTTCAAAGTGATTGCCAGGATATCAGGTAGCTAAGTAAGGTAGGTAGGTAAGGTAGGTAGATAGGTAATATCAGGTATTTATATCAAAATCATTTACAAATTATCTTACACTAAGCAACTTTGGTTCAGTTACTCACTTAAAATTACAGAGATAATTATTAAGAGTTATGTTAAATAGAGTGACTCATGAATAGTGTGAATCCTGAAATTTCGTAGAAATTGACATAAGAAAAAAAAACAAAATTTTGCTAGTTTTGTTATGAATAAAAAGCTACGAGACTCATAACTTTGCCTCGTAAGTTGCATAATAACAAAATGGCGCTAAATTACCCCGCGTTCAAAACCTCCACCAAAAGTTAGTTTCACAGCAAAAATAATGTGAACGTTAGTGAGAAGTGTACTGAATTAAAACAAAACGCGACATTGCAACTTTGAACGTAAACACAGGCAAAAATGGGCCCTGAATGTACTACGGTGTGCCGGTTCTTCTTGGAGCACGTTTCCCGAATAACGGTTCGAGTTACGGGTTGACTTACTTCAAGTCGTTATAGACGACCTACGAATCATCCTACATGTTTACGGCGAACGATAAACGTTTCCAGATGGGTACAAATCTTACGTTTCTCCATACGTAGGTACTGTGGATTGTGGTAGGTTTATCTGACAGATTAATTCCGCTCCCGACAAAACGCAGCTGAACTCTCCACCGAAAACCGTTATTCCAATGTTTGAACTTGCAATGTGATTGGGAAATTGATACGAACGTGGAAACCCTCGAAACGTTCGTATTTATCGAAGTGCACATTTTAATTTAGTTTCTATATCACATTTTAATCCAGCTAACTTAAAGTTCAATCACAATTTTTATTAGTAAACGTAATAGAGAAATATAATAGTAATTTGTGCTACCAGAATCCACTCTCTTGTCTCTTGTGCTGTACCTTTGTAGACGTTATCCAACAGTACAATAACGATAACGTTTGCCTTATTCGCTATACAATTTCAGTTGTAATAATCGAATATAATTGGTTAATAAAATGAAGCCTGTTATAAAGTAAGTCTCGAAGGGGATAATATCGTAACGGAAAGCGTGCGTCTGTATACGGTTGCGTTCGTGGATAGTGGTTACAGTAGGTACTCTACATCGCGTGAGATTAAAGTAAGCCCACATTTAACAGTGAACCGCGTAATTTGGCAACAGAGCTGTGATTAGATAGTGCTTCAGCCTCGTTAGCGTAATGAGAATGGCTTTGTTAGCCTTTGCTCGCAGCACTAACATGATTTCACTTCCAGATTCCCTTTTTTTATTAGAGCCGTCGCGTTCTGTGAGGGAGCTAATAGAAGGGGTCGTGACGGCTCAGTGCGTATTCAAAATGATGTTTGTTGCCAGAATGCAGTAGCGTCGACGAATGTGGAATGAGAAGAGCTTTGTGAAATAAAAGGGTGTACAGGGGTAGTTTGTTTGCAGTGTTAAAATGAGTACAGCACAAAATCAATAACAGTGCTTTGGGCTGCCGAAACCTGACCAATTAAATTTAAACATTTTAGTTGAGGTAATCATAGTAAAGGAATCGTGGTTGACTCTGCCTAGGCGTCTTTATCCATGCTATTGTGCAAAAAAATTTAATCTGTGATATTTTTTTTACAGCAAAGCAAAGGTAAAGATAACTAGCTACAAGTAGTTTAATTTCGTACGAAAATGCGAAGCAACGGAAAACAAAATCAGAGTTTTCGCCGGAACTTGCAACTATCTGTAATGCAAAAATAGTTTGAGCAACATTCGTGAATCCTGCACCGTCGTTCTTACGTAGAAGTTCGTTTTAGAGTTTGGCGAATTCTCCTCACTGTTTGAAAGTACCAAGACCTTTAAGTCTTTCTAATATAACTCGAAGATTAAACTTACTGGAAACTGTTTTATTGAGAAATTGTTTATAGCCAAGCTAAACCGACTCATTTCCATATTTCATATCGATGAAGAAACGACGTGAATCTCTATATACTTCACGGAATTTTCCATTACCCAGCAAATACGATTGGAATTACGAATTTTCTCGTCCTTTAAGTTCGATAAACTCACAACCAAATCGAATAAGACATTTTCTACTTCAATATTGCTAGATATTACATTAAACATATTAAAATAAATCTCGTATGTTTCATATAAATTCACTTTGATATACAATTTATTTTGGTTTTCTGATGGATTTGATAGCTAATTGAATGCACGAGACGCTTGCATTGCTACAATTCAATGATCGGTTTAGTTATATTCCGTCTCCAACAAAAGTTGACGCTCTTTAATAGTCTCAGTATTTTGTAAGTCATGTAAATCGTTGCGAGGCAACACAAACTTCCCGAGATATCTAGCCAAAGGACAAGGTCTTAATATATGCACAATCCTGAATTCTACGTATTGTTCCTTAATGCAGCGAGTTCGTGGGCTGTTTCTATTTACGCCTCACAACTTGCGGATTTGTATACGTTGGGACTCGTTATTTACAATGTTTGCCGAGCCAATGTACTTTCATTTATCGCAATCAACTAAATTCATCTCCAAACGTTTTGATACATGTATTCACGTAGATATGTTAATACATGGATTTATTTGAAAATAATTTTAGTTACTGCTCTCTATAACATATCATCCGATGGAAAATCAATTTGTTAAGTAAACATCATTGCAGTCCGCCGATATTGATATACAAAATATTTGAAATGTAAATTTAACATTTAGCATTCGTTAAATTTTACATTTGTACAATAGTTTGACTGAAACGAGTACGCACACCATAAAACATTCTGTAAACTCATATTATAGTCATAATTTATAAAAAAATGTAACAAACGAAATCGAAAAAGAGATGGTAATATTTAAACAATGACAATTGTGCTCATGTAGAGAACCATCCCATATGAATTATTCTATTTTACAATTTTTGAGTAAATATCCACAAAGTATAATGATAATAGCTATACAGAGGTGCATGAAACAATAACACACCTTCCTTTGTAACAACACCTTTGTCTCGGTGCCGTTAAAATACAGACACGGTTCCGGGGGCCGGCCATTTCTTAGGCCCTTTTCTCTCAGCTAATTTGAATTAATTTATCCTGCACACCCCGTTGCCGACACGTACTTTATTATGGTACCTAGTCTAAAAGGAAGCATAACACAGAATCTATTCCCACAGCTGAAACTATGAACATATTTTATAAAAAATGATTAAATTACGTTCACATTCCAGCTCTCGAGTGGGCGTTCTCGACTCACTTCGTATACAAATACTTCCTTAGATTTTCCTTACACAGCTCACTGCTCCGTTACTCCGACAGGAGGATACTATTTGTATTTCATTATCAACAAAAGCTTTGTTGAAAAGATGACGCTGAGCGCAAATTCAAGCTACAGAACAGCCACCTACAGAGACCGCACTCCGATGGCGCCCAAGCAGAGATATTTCGCAGTCGTATTTACTCAGGCGTGCCTAAATTGTTTGCTTACATGTTTGACGCGCCGCACGCAACGCTCATTACGGCAAACGGGCTTTGTTCTAACTTAGAAAACATATTGTTACACCCGATAGAGCAGGATGTTCTTTATACGTTTTATTTATCATTTTCGGTAAGTTACGGGAGCGCTTGTGAGGGTGTAATGACCGAGGTTGGGTGAGAATATCCCTTTGAACCTATTTAGAGTTTATCAGCAATACGCTAGTCGTAGTTTGTATTTTGTTAGTGAAATAAAGCGAGCGTTTAAATTTATACTCAACAAGTTACCGCCAGTTTAGGATGGGTGGGTGCCGCAAACGGGACAGAAGGCACTATTTGCAGTGTAACGATACGGGCATTAGACATAGCACTTAGCAACACTAAACATTCATTACGTTTCTTCCCGCGTGGGGGCAGGTTGGCACACTTAATTGTTCATACAACAAGCCAGCCGGGAATTGGCTCTAAATGTTCCGCTGTCCGGGACGTGGTTACGCCGCAAACGCGCTGCGTGGTAATATTCCGGAGCATTTTGCTCCACCATCTAGAATGGACTGCATTTTCATAGTCTTAGAAGTGATTTTAGAACAGTAAGCTCAGCGTACGGAGGTCGGAGAGGCCGTTGATGGAAAGCGCCATAGAAGGCTATTTACACCTGCGATTCTTCTTCATCTTCGCTAAATTGGCGCACCGTTTTGTCTAAAGTAATTAGGCCACATAAAGGATTAGTCTTCGGGGAGCGTACACATGTTAGAAACGCTTAATCACTTCTTTTACATTGGTGTACGCAAATAATCTGTTAATTTAATTTCTGCGTGGTATTTATGACGTTTATTTAATTTATTATCATATCAAAGCGTAGGCTTCGTTTAGCAGGCTTCATGTGCGTGCAAATAAACGTTAATTATATAATCGTGCTGTTACCGTACACAGGGGAAAAATTTTAACGATTTCATAACGTTTACTGTAAAATGAATCGCTGTTTTTGCCTGCGTTCGTGACCATTCTGCTAAACATAATATCCATTTGCGTTACATGATTCTACTAACGGTTATAGTCGTTAACTTAACACAGTTTTATTTTTTGTTGAATAATTTATTAAAACATGAGACAATTCGTAGTAACACAAGATAGTGTCAAAATTAATAGGACTACGATTTATTGAAAGAACTTACACCTTATTGTTACTTAATTAGATACATAAAAAGAGGAATATGTTCGTAATCTGTTTTTTTATTAATAAAACATTTTTATTAATTACATGAATAGCGAGCAAAGTAATCTTTATTCAATGTAATTGTACATAAATTGTTAGACGTTTACATTTTAGACGGTAAAATTTTACGATCATTTTATCTAGATGGAAATTTCTCGAATGGGATATGATATTGATCATTTCCGAATCTCTGTATGATCCGTCGTAAAACGCATTTCAGAAGCCTTCCTCTTACCGCTTAAATCGCTTTGAGCTCTCCTAACCATTGATATTTATGCTTTTCCGGTATTCCTTCGTAGGGTGAGTTGTTTTCAACTTTCCCTTTTGGCGAAATGGCAAGGTTCGGTGGATTAATGTAACTAGAGTGTTTTAATTGGTTGATGAGATATAGCTTTTCTGTTTTTTCTCTAGTGAACATAAAGCTTGTACCAGACTGAGTCCGATTTATTTTTATCATGAGAAACATTGTACCGTTTTAAGTTCTAAAAACATCTCGGGTGTCGTGAGTTAGTTATTAGTTGTAAAGTAGTTCGGTATTTTGTTTCTTTCCCATTCCATGTCACCTTTCTCTGTCAACTTTATTTATTATACCTTTGAAAGCAACTTCTTAGTTTCTAGTTATGACACTTTAATTGTTGTTGTACACTTTTGAGAAGGTAGTATTCCGTGACGTCACTAACCTGTTATGTTTTTAAGAATTTAATGATACATTTTCATACGCATGGTCAGAGAATTTTTATACAAAACAAAAACGGTAAAAAAATAATAAACTGTAATAGTTTTTACCCGCGACTTCGTCCGCGTAGAATAGTGATTCTGGACTGCATTTTAATGTTTTACAGATAGACAGAGTTACGAGTACTTTCGCATTCATAATATTAGTAGGGAGTTACTTGTAATAAAATATTATGCTATGAATCATTGTTTTGAGTCGCACACCTAATACTCACTTATCCGCTGATACATACACACACCTATACTGGATATGCGGGTCCGCCGGCATTTGTTTCGACGTCTATTATGGGTTCTAAAAATATCCGGACCAGAAAATAAAGCACAAAAGCCATTTCATCTGCCAGTGTCTTGTTTGAAATCATAACAAATAGCTTTCAGGAAACCGCATCCCGACCCAAACTGTCGTGGCAAGGGCGAACCCCTTTACACATTACAAATCTTTGCCGCGGCATCGCCAGTTAAGAGGCTGTCAATGAAATCTCTCCCTTCTCCGGCTATTCGTTATGTGTCTTAATGGATTACATGGAATAAAGTAGGCATCGGCAAAACAAAAGGCCGCGCTCTCCGAAAATCTCTGACCACATAGTTCGTGGGCTAAAACAAAATTTATTACATTTGACCTTAGTAATTCTCGTCCGAGGTTTTCTAACCTAAATGCGTACGGGTAGTTTCGGCTTTGAAAGGTTATACGGCTCATTGTGGTTTTATACGCAACTAAATGTTTTATGAGTTACAAAATAGTTTACGGCGAAAGTGCTTAAATTCTGTAAACATTTTGGATCACCAATCCCATTGATAAGTTTAATTTATTTGGCAATATTGGCATCCATTTAACTTGTTTGTAGGACATTCCGCGGATGCGTAAGTATGCCTAACTATTCGAAAATGTATTTCATTGGGCCGAATCTACAATTTCGAACAGTCGATATAATGACTACAAATAGTGTTGTAGGCAATTGAAACACTGCAATGCAATTTGAAACACAAACAGATATCTGAACTATTAAACAGGGGAGGCACCAGTGGTATGTACAACCGTCGGCTGGTTGCTAGATACAAATGTGCGAGCGATGAAAATTGGATCCTTAAGCGGTGCGAATTTAGATTTGTAGAAATTTATGACGTCACGTATCTGTCACTACGACAATACTACTATGACTTCAATTTCTCAAATCTATACTTAACATATCAAAATATATTCTCTGTAGTTATTGGACTGGAAGCTCGCCCAGAAATTCTGAGTATCCAGAGAACACCCGCTGACTCTGTACTTATTAGTAACGTTTTCCAGCTACTAATAACAATAATACCGAATAGTATTTACGGAATATATGTATTTTTACTAGCTTTGCCCACGTGAATATCAATCTTTTTCCGTTTTTGCAAAATTTGTCATTGTTGATCCAACCCTATTAGTCATAGCGCGATAATTAGCCTTTGTCTTAGTAATTGTCTTTCGCAATGAATGGAATATTCAACACATCAATAATTTTTCAATTCTAACTAGTAGTTCCTGAGATTAACGCGTTCGACCAAATAAAATCTTCAGCTTTATAATATTAGTATAGATTCGTAATATTTTATCCTTTCATTATTCCCCTCCTGGAGATGGGTGTCCGCTCATAATGACAATGTTTTAGGCTATAATCCACCTCATTGGTGAAGTGCGAATTGGCAGAATTCACAATATTAATATATTTAAGAACATCTCAAAGGTGGTGCGTGCAGCCTTCCTTTCTTGAGTTATAAATGTTTGATTTGTAACATGCACACAACTTCTAAGACGAGAGGTATGTGTCAGGATTTGAATCCAGTCTTCCAGAGTAGAAAACTGAATTACAAATCACTCGGCTATCACGGCTTATCACGTCTTCTACTGATGAGTAATTCTAGACGACTTGTAATTGGAACGCGCAGGCAACAGAGTAGCAACGTTACTTGTATGTGTAGATATAGTGGTCATTGGGACACAAATAGATAAGGGAGTTGCAAGG
>DWGJ01005759.1:0-10094 GCA_018246895.1 Aspitha aspitha aspitha | reverse complement strand
AAATCGGTCCAGTAGTTTTTGAGCCTATTCATTACAAACAAACAAACAAAGTTTTCCTCTTTATAATATTAGTATAGCTATATACGATTATGGTTATTGAAAATTTGAAAAAAATTCGTACTGCGCGCACACATGAGAGATTCGCCTGCATGCGTGCCACACGCATCCTATCGTTACATTGATCCTATTTTTGTCATGCGACAGGCATGAAGATTGCGCATAGCATTTACCAGCGTGCGGACGAGATCCGCACGCGTGCACAGGCCCGCGTGACAGGAAAAAAACTATTAGTAGTGTGTCTCTGTGAGTTTAAGAAGTAAAACATTTTTATATTCATGGCTCGTTGGTGCTATCTGCGCGAGGTGGCCCGAAGATACACCAACTTAGTTGTTGGGTGAGCAATAACCGCAGCGCCCGCAATTGACGACCACAAATAACGATCGATCAGCGCTCACTATTACACAACATGACGTATTGTCTGTGATAACTCCATTCGAAAACATTGCCACTGAGACATTGCCTATTCTGACAGTATTCGTTTTATGTGTAAGTAACAGCTTGCTTGTGCCCTTTTACTTCTCTGGATTTTGTAAAAATGGACTAATTTCACCCATATTTGAGCAAATAAACGTGTTTGGCTTCAAATTCCAACGCCTGTGACCACGTTTAACTATTGATACCTACTCAAAAAAACCGCGATCAAAGGCCAAATCCTTTGGTTGTCCAAAGTTGGTCTAAATGGTTTGGACATTGCTCATGCATATGCCGAAATGCGCGTTATCGCTAGCTTTACAGACCACTTGCAATTTGCAACCGCGTAACACGCCCGCTTCAAATGCGAACACTACAAACAAAACCTGGACTGCGTAGACACGTTAATAACAAAGAAACTTAACGCGCAACATAAAAATGTACAGTTAACACGACATAACATAAAAAAATCTCTACACAGATTAAAAATCGTCCACGTGAAGCGTATCATTTGTATTCGCTGACTAACGTGTATAATTACGATGACTGGTCCGGAAATAGCGGACGACATTTCATCACCGCGCACGCGAGACCGTGCCTATTCATATCACTTCTTCAAGACCGCTTATCACTTTATCTGGATGTAAACAGTACACTGAGTGGAAGATGCATGGCGTTCGTGGATGCTTAGGGTGCTTTTCCAACAGCGATGTGCTATGCTACGTTTCTGTGGATGCGTTTGATATCCACCAATCATATTGATTGATGCACATAGCTTAGCACTGTTGGAAACGGATTCAACTAAGATATGTTCTTTATATGGAAGGATGCGTTCAATGGATGCGTGCTATAGATGCGTGCTATGGATGGTCGCGAGTGGTGAAGCTGTATGTATATATAGGCTTACCATACGTCCCGGTTTGACTGGGATAGTCCCGGTTTGAGATCCCTGTCCCGGCGTCCCGGTCAAACTTGAACAGCACCGACACCCCAACCAATCGTTCCCCCGCGCCATATATTCACATTTATTAATATGTTTTCAATTCATAATAATTTTGATTGCATTTCAAATGTGAAAAACACAAATTAAGCGAAAAGCAAAATGAAAATGAACCACTTTCTCTTCTGCGTCCCGGTTTGGCTCTTCGTAATTATGGTAAGCCTACTCTTAGGTGTCGTTTCGACTTTACGAGGTGTGCAGGTGGCGGGCGCGGAAGCGTTCGTCGGAGCCGCACCACCGATCTCACGATAAACCTTTACAGTTATTTACGGTTATTTACGGTTATTTACGGTTATTAGTTTAGCACTTTTATTGTTTCTCTTCACATGTCCTGCATGCACTCTGCACTACACTGCTATCCACTACTAGGTTTTGCCCGTGACTGTACTCTTGAATCACAATGTTTTCTTATTAGAGTTATATAATTAGACTAGATTGGCTGGTGATTAGTAGTAGTACAAAAATTTGTGTGACGACCATGAGATGCAGTGCTTTTTTCTCTGTCGGACGCTTTGCTTTATAACTTTGTATAAAAGAATGCATGGAAGTCGGTTGAGCCGTGAAGAAGACAGTTGCGCAAACACCTCAAGATTCCATTACATAATACATATTTGTGGAAACTACACTTCTGTACACTTACGGTTTGTATTTACTTTCAACTACCCGTTATTTGCGACAACGTTCGTACAGACCTTATTAATATTTTGTACAACATATCTACTTTGTATTTGTACTGTCGTACTTATCATGACCAACTGTCCTTTGATGTATTTTAGAACCATTGTACCAGTACATAATTGGAACTACTATCTATTAGTCAATTTCGTTACTGGGAGATATGAAGATTGCTTTAAAATCCTTTTCTTATGCGTATCCAACGCAGTGTTGTCGAGATCCGAGGCCTGTGGTCTGTGGGGTGGCAACCCTATCGGAAAGCACTAAAATAGAATAATCTAAACGTGCGAAGAGCGAACACAACGAGGGCAGTGTTAATAAGTTTACAAACGACATCTCGCTTTATCAAACAGTGCGTGATTCGCGACCGACTGCGCCTATAAATAACGTTTTATCGCTGCGTAATTCAATGCAGCAATTAATTCGCTCAGCAATAATTGTACAATCACCCGTTGTCGTCCATAATTCTTCGTCAGCCGTATCTTAATTAAATAAACAGTTTTAGTCCACTGTATTTGTGCAGGCGCCATTTGCTAAAACAATAGCCGAGGCCCGCTAAACACTTTACCAGTGATACGATAAGGTAACTTCATATTGGTATATTGCGAGAATGGCGTACCGTTATGCAGTGACTGGCTTTTTTTCAATAACTTTGCAGTTGCCATGCCAATTTTCCACTGGCATGTTTCTTGTCGGTCTTCTGCACTTTTGGGACATACGGAGCTGACGAAAGCAAGCAAGAAATTTAAATTTTGACATTCTAAAGTTGAATTTATTTGATAAGCTGGATACTGAGGTTATTGTCCTCAAACGCGCCAACTGCAGAAATTTCTAGAATATAGATCTAAGGATCTGTTTCAGTTATATTAAAGAGACTACGAGGGTATTGAAATACAGTTATAATATCGGTTGTGAATGTAGTTATAGTTGAGTTATTGAGTTTGCGACGCTCGACACAGGTGTGCGCCGCGGTGACGCATACGCAACGTGGGAATTGATTACCATGTGCTGGAGAAATCGCTTCATGAATGGAACGTTTAGTTGCCATCCTTATTTTAGTATTAAATCTTGGAATCGAAATCTAAAGTATATTCTTCACTTTCCTTCTAATCTTTTTCTTCTTTTCCTTCTAACGAAATTCTCACTGGCGGTTGACAATCTGCTTGTAAAATCTGAATCCAACAGGCTTATTTTGATATGCCGAGTACACATTAATTGACAATTATACATGTTACTGAATTCACTACAAGGTTGGAAGATGACTTCAACTGAGAAGAGTCGCTCCAGCAATTACGGAAGGGGCATACTTCCCCCGTTTTTGTACTATGGATTGCTGGCGATAGCGGATAGTGTGATAAATCGCTATGTGTACAGTTGCCTCTAAAGGATTATTTCGTTGAAATCGCCATTATGGTCAACTTTTGCCATATCCACATGTGACAAATGATTCGTTATGTACACAGCCTTATCTTTAGAGTTATCCCGAAAAAGTATTGAGTCATCACGAGAGGCAGAATTAACGCTGTTGATTTTAATCATTGACGGCGCAGGTAAAAACACAAGATGGTTAGCGAGCGGAGTGTGTGCTTGGGGAGTTTTTACGTAATTTTCACGGGCCCGCGAACGAGCCTCGATGATGTCTCGTCACAGTCGGCTAATAGACGAGCAAACAGGCATTTCGAAAGCACTCGCCCCGCGGGGAAACAATCACAATCTCGAGTGTATTATACACTTTACCATATTTGCCCGCTCTGCCTAGTACCTCTCCTAGTCCAGCTCAGCGATTTGTATGTAGAATTCTTCAACAGTAAAATATTTTCGTTTCAAATTCTAATTGTGATGCTTGGAAATATCTAGGAAAATTAATTTTTATGTTTCCGGAATAAGTCAGTGTTTAGGCTGAACCAAGGATATCTTATTATTATTGATTTAACTGATTTTTATGAATATATCCAGTAAAATAACAACTGTTGGTTCACTCTTTATTTGACATACATACATTGTCGTACGAAAACAAAAATATAAAATACTTTTTAATTATTTAAAAATAGAACTGAATTGTCAGAATTAGATTGTACTAGGAAGACATGTTTTCTATGCTCAGCGCGATTCATTGGGTGCGTCCAAAATTGGCACTTATTATAAAAGGTTTCAATGCGAACTTTTTGTCGTTAAAAGTTGCGAGGAATTATTGAATTATTCCCAGAAGTGTACATAATTTAAACTCTTGTGTCACTCAGTAGTACTTTGTTTCATTCTATACTTTTTAGGATGACTCCATTGTGAGTTGTTCGTTGCAAAAGTTTTATTGAAATTAACTTGAGAAATTGTTCAATTGAATTGTTTATTGTACGACTTAACATATTAAAGCTAAGCTAATTAGTACATTAATTTTTACATACAGTTTATAACTGATAGCATGCTATTAATAATCCCACTGCTGGGCATCGGGTGAGCGAGGAATTCAAAGACTAAATATATACGAGTATGTAAAAAGACGTCAATTATGAACATGATTTTGAATTTTTTTTTAACATTCATTTTTGTGTTATTAATTCGAGCTTTTACTGCGACTGTCAGCGAAACTATTTGGTACAAATACAGCGCGTAAAGCACTCGAATATGTTCCACCTTCCCTGAGTGGCGCAGAGACAGTTGCCAGTGCCCGTCGGGTGGAGATGACAATTGCACAGTAAACAAAGGCTGAGCGCACACAGCAGCTGTGCAAGCGTCGGCGCGCCAACCGCGCTGTTGACTCACGTATACCTCGCGTACACGGTACACCGCCGGGATCGCGCCGCTCTGTCCTGGAGCGAGGGCTGGCGTTCTGTCTTTTCTGTACTAATATCATAAAGAGGAAAACTTTGTTTGTAATGAATAGGCTCTAAAACTACCGGACCGATTTTAAAAATTCTCTCACCATGCGAAAGCTACATTATCCACGAGGAACATACGCTATATAACATCACGCTGCGATCAATAGGAGTGGAGCAGCAATGAAAAATGGTGCAAAAACGGGATTAATTTATATGGCGAGACAACGTTTGCGATGTCGGGTATACTGTTCTTTAATTAACGCGGGTGAAACCGTGGGGCTCGGCTAGTCGTATACAAAACGTAATGTAATCATCTGTAGGATCGTTCTCTATTGCGAAAATACAATCAGTGTACCCACTTCTCCGGGCGGAGGCAACAAGCGATCTACGAAACGCTTTTATCTCTGGCCGTTTTCATCTCAGAATAGATCGGCGATCCGTAAAGCAGTAAAATCACAATTATAACTACATAGAAGAAACAAATGTGGTCATCTCGCAAATGTTTTTTCCAGGCGAGAATCGAACCCAGGACGCAAGTTTATACCTAGTCCCCGTCGTACATATTAGCAATTCAACATATTATGGACATACGCTACAAATATTTATTTACCTAAAGTTAATCTTAACGTTTCATATTTCTTACAAATATCTCGAATATGTAACACTTTTAAGAGTAAATCCCTCACCGGGTTATACAATCAATTAAGGTCGAGACCGGGAACAGGTAAACTGCAGCACTACTGTATTAAAATGTAGTGTACTCGCTCAGTAATTATATTTCACGGTAATTTTATGCTTAAGGCCACCGTTTTAAGGAGAAAATGGTTTAAAATAATGACAAAAAGTTAACCGTAAAAGGTTTCATATATATATTTTGTTATTATCAAAAGATGTAATACATCTTGATGTAATGTTACTGTTTATTAGTATTTCAAAATTAATAGCAAGTTAATAAATACAGTCACAATAAGGAATTATCGAAAATGCCGAATCGAATCTTTTTTTCTTTCTTACGATATTATATGTAGTAGATAGCCTCAGTGTCTCAGTCCCAGGGACGAATGCGGTACAGAAACACGATAAGCACTGGTGGTTGTCCAGTGTTCGGTAGACTGCACACATCGTGACTCACTTGATGACAAACAATCACAACTACGGGACAATAGACCCGGGAATTGATTAAATAACTCCTAATATCAATACTTACTGATTGCTTATATATTTCAAAGGTTTAAATTTTTATTCAATGGTGTAAAAATGAGGCATTCTCCGATCGTTCGGACACGTAGGTAGAAACGTACTCGACGTAAATGTTGATACACGCATGTGCCGAGAGAGATGAACAATCACTTATCGAGAACGAAGAATAACATTTTTTGCTCTAGTTTTTATTTTTAGTAAGTAAAGCTACATAATAATTTTTTCCTCGTTCATGAGTTCATGACAGCTGCGAGTCGTGTCGGTCGGGGGTCTCGCGCGGTACGCTATTGAAAAACAACAAAACATTAACATATTTAATAAGCATAAGTTAATCTTAAAACACCGTTGGTCGTGGGCATGCAATAATTAACAAAGGTAGGCTCGGAGCCGCGCCTACGCGCCCACGCGTGGGCGACTGTTTGTACTCGAAACAATGGCTAATGTGCATTAGCGGTATGTTAATGTATATTAACTACCACTCACCTTGTAACGTCGTGCTGCTCGCTGCGGCATCACGCGTCAACTCTACCGTCAAGTCTTTAAGGTTGAAATTCGATTGTTGAGCGCCAAGGCTCGGGTGTACGGCGAAAGTTCAAGCCAATGTGGCCTTTAGTAAAGTATGTCACTAAATAGCAGCGTACGAGACGAGTGACCGTGATATTTGGCGGTTACGACTTCCTAATCGTTTTGCGGACATCGGTGCATTTTACAAATCGGCATCTCGATATAGGATATGGCAACATTGGTCTACAAGTTTGAGATGCCAAGTTACGTAGGAAATATTTGCTCACGTCATAATAATATCACTCATAGGCGTAGAGCAACATACTCCTAACTTGTGTCGTTAATCAATGGTGAGTTGTTGGTATATTGATGTCTTATGGATCGCAAGTAGACAGACCGAATTCTGGGAATACCTCTAAATGTGATTCGCTTCGCAGTATTTGGTATTATGGGCGGAGTATGTCGATTTAGCATCGATTCCTCCAAGTCGTTAATATGCCGGACCTGGGAATCTTGACAAAGCGCACTTAGCATGATATCGAAGGAGCGGGCCCTCTCAACGATTCCTGCGGCGTGCGGCTGCGCACTTGTTGTTTCGATCGCATGCAAACGCTGCATTGCGCATTCGGGACACGTCGTGTTGGTCTGATAACGATTGATTCCGTTTTAAACGGGCGCGACGGGCGAACGGCGGCCGTAAGGGTGCGTTTCCACCAGGGATGTGCGAGGATGCGTAGTGAGGAATGTGTTTGTTAACAACCAATAGGATCCCTTCATTTAGCTAGCCTCGCTCAGTACACTCGCTTAGCGGAGCGAGGTGTCTCTCCTATTGGTTCTTAAAAAACACGTTTCTCGCGTTGCATCCTCGTACATATCTGGTGGAAACGCACCCTAATACTGTACGCTCGTACGAGGAAAATGTAACAGAAACATTGGCAACCGTTGCCAATACGGATTTCATAAAATCTTGTAGCAAATTATTATTACCTTTAAAGTTATGATACACGGTATTAAACGACGGTTTGAAACAGAGGTTTGAAAGCAAGGGCATTCGTATGTTACTTAAAATTTGACTTAGAATAACTGTTTGAACAGTTTCAAAGCTCTGTTTCAAACTGCCGTTAATACCGTGTAGGTATTATTATCTGAAAGTAAATTACTGCGTTTAATTTACATTGAGCTAGCGTACGTCAAAGTTTTATACGGAATCATGTCGATTGTGCGATCACAGCAAAGCTATTAGGTATTAAAATGTGAACCGGTACAGCATTAGTATATTTGTATTTGAGTTAGTTATGCGTATTTAAATGTTAGTGTCGCACGCGCCTGCTTGTTAAATGTTAAGCAGCCGCCCACATCGGCGCCCGCGCACAAGCGATGTGGTCGTACCTAGGATTGCCTGTATCTAAATCATATTGTGGATTATATGTAGAACCATTGTGCGCATTTACTAACTTTCTCCTTGTTTCTTTGCACACGTAAGTTGTACAATTGCTAATGGTTTTTAGATACATGTCGCTGCTTTTTATAAATACTCGAACAATCCAAAATCCACATTTTACAGGGTAGCCATTTGAAAATTAAACAAAATAAAACAATATTCTAGAAAATAACTAATAACAAAACGATATTTTTGCGCGCCATTATGACGGTTTTACCGTTATGAATGTGAATCTTACTGAGTATGAAATAAGGAATATTTTGGGTTTATTTGTGTTATAAAGTGGTATTATCAAAATTTTGATTTGTGCAAGTATTCATGAAAAGCAGCGATGTGTTCTTAACTTCGGTTTTCACAAAGCAAACCAAAAAAAAAACACTTTGTTTACATTGAATGTGTCACGGCATCAGATGACATCGATGAGATCAGATGACATCGGATATAAATGTAATCAGTACAGAAAACCCCTTACTCTGTATAACCGTTGTGAGTTTTTAAAATACACTAATATTATGTAGATAAAAATATCGACTATCATCGTCATCCGGCGCGACAGGCGTCTTGTTGCACAGGTAATCACTAATTAGCGATCACTGTCACCAGCGGGGGAGGCGGGGTGCGGAGGACGAGGACGGACGACAAGCTCGCTCGCTCACACTCATTAGAAACCGACATGACAAGCGATTTATTGCTGCATATCTTTAGTAGGCCGGCGATTATGTTACAATAGATTTTAATGTCAAACAAATAGTTAATAGACATGCTAGATTAGAATTACAGGTCAGATATAAGTATTTAATTTCGTGTGTGGTTACAATCTGTGCCAAAAGAAACTTTTGATTAGACATAACTTACCTGAATCTGATACAATTTTCAATCCACCGCTTGGCTTAAACCTGCAACATGATATTAAACAATGTTATAAATACTATAAATAACTGGGGACATTTCCACACATGGTTGTCTGATCCCAAATCAGGCAATTTAATGCCTGTGTTATGGTAACCGGACAGCTGATAAACATACATATATACATGTATAGTATTTATATAGATATTTTTTATTACGCCCAGACACAGACCAAACAAATGTGCTCATCACACAAATGTTTGTCCTGGGCGGGAATCGAACCCACGACCTCCGGTTTTGCAGTCAGGAGTCAGGGTCTCAAACCACTCGACCACGAGGCCAGTCAAAGTCAAATGTTATGTAAGACAATGTTAAAGTAAGCACGTTTTTAGCGGTTAGACCGAATACGAGTGGGAATATTGCAACAATTGCACATACTGTTGAGAAAATCTGGTGACTGAACAAAGTTACGAGTAGTTACATGTAACTGTATGAACACAATGTTATGTGATAGAGGTAGAACATCGAGAGGATACTACATGCTACATGCGCTAGTTATTCATAAAGCTCGAGCTACGCTGCGCAAGGTAACAGTTCCCGGTAACTAAACGTTGTTGACAGTACAATTATAAGGCGGTAGGTGCGTTACGTAAGGAGCGGTGTTGATTCAGTTCCGCCGCGCGGTGGTCGGGGCGCGGCTTTACGACGTCCTGCGCGAGTCAATTACGGCCACTGTTTACGTGTACTTTATTAGCTGCAGCGACGCGCCCGCCCGCTCCGCTACGTTCACAGCTTCTCACGCGACACACGGACACGCACGCAGGCATACATATATATATACATACATACATACATGCTTTCCCCCTGTTCTGCGGTTTTCACCCGCTCGCGTGCGTTACATGCGTCGGTTTTATGTCGATTTTAAATATAAGTTAATTTTAGTTTAAAAATTAAGTAATAAATAATAAAGGAACAACAGATAATTAATTAATTAATGGTAAATATTGTAAAATTCGTGTTTTAAATTTGTACGCCTTAAAAGGCAAAATATGGAGTGATCTAATAATTTTATAACATCTTTAAATGTACCGATATTTGTGCAAATAAATGTCTTTGTCTTTGTCTTTGTCTTTGTCTT
>DWGJ01005758.1:0-10095 GCA_018246895.1 Aspitha aspitha aspitha | reverse complement strand
ATTAGTTGGGATCTTCAACAAGGAATACACCTAAATAAAATAAACAATGTAAAAGTATAAAAACTTGATATTAAGGTCCCACGATATTGGATTAACTTGTGTTATGTTGTCTTGTCAACAATTAAAAAGGTGCAATATAAGAACTATCTTTACATATAGACATACTCGTAAGTACCTACTTAGAACTTAAAAACTACAACTCTCAAACATGCTCTAAAGTATAATGAAAGTTGGCACACGTTTTTGACTAATTTATGTTTAAGAATTGCATTCTTAAGTAAACTTGTTACATATATCCAATAAAAATAAGTTATGAAATAAATCCGTTAGTATTCTGATTATTTAGCAAGAGCTATAAGAAATTGAAATCTTCGTAAGTAGGTACGTAGTATAACCAGTTATAACACTTATAAGTAGTATTGAGATCCTATTCAAAGGAGATACCAGTGAACCAGTAGTAAGGCGAGAAAGTGGCAAACCAGGTCTTTAGGTAGGTACTTCAAAGCGCCTAGATTAAGTTTAATCAAACATTCACACGGAGGCTTACATCCGTGAGCAGTTTGTTTTAAACTACGGCTTAAATTATCGTACTCTTATCTTTATGGAGCCTAGAATAATAAATACACATAATAATAAGTACATAAGTTGTACATATAATTACAAAAAATCATAAAATTATTCATACATAATAATCACGCTTGAAAGAAATTTTTTCAACTAAAACTACTCGTATTTGTGATGTTTTCAGAAAAACGAGTACAATACAAATTGGATAATATTATTGTATTTAATCGAATATGTTTATACACAAAGAAACAAATTATATAATTACGTTTATATTGGTTATCAAGTATGCTCTGTAAAAATGTTTTCGTTAGCTTGATAAATATGTATTTTAATCAGGTCATAAGCTCTTTATTATTGCTACATTATGTTTCATGTTATCTATACTTCTATACTAATATTATAAAGCTGAAGAGTTTGTTTGTTTGAATGCGCTAATCTCAGGTACTAGTATCACAGATACTAGTATTACACATACTAGTATCTGTGAAAGAACATCAATTGCTGATTTGCCGGTTAATTTCATAGTTTTATTAACCTTCAATGAGGTCTGTGTGTTTTCTACGTATAGTATTACCGCGCAGTTGTCACATGGCGATGCCACAACAGTTTCACTTTCATAAGATTAATTAAAAAGCAAAGCATCCGTCTATCCATCAGTGGACGGGATCGCGTGCCAGCTGACCGCTTTCACTTGTCCCTTGCATGTGTGCGTATGTCTCCTGCGCTCTGTACTGCGGCCTACTTAAGCGTTCCACTGAATACTGAACAATATGTCATACCGGTTCCCGAGCTCATGGCCCGGCCATAAATTAATTCTTATGTTAGTATTCCCACTCTAAATAATACAATTAAACAATTGGAATGTGGCATTAAAAATTTTAGCCTGTTTTTTACTATGAATACTCTCTGTGCCGGTAAAAGGACGCGATGACTAGTTTCATTGGTCGAATCGTGCATCGAAAATTATGCAACAACAGTACTTTAGCATGACTTTAATTGCATTTAACCATAGATCGAGATAAAACTTTAACATAATATTAATAACAATAGTTTCATTATAAGCTCTGGTAAAAAGCTTGTTGCACTACTCGGGGACTTCATATTATCCCCAAATCATATCAATCATGTAAGACTGCATTCACTTAGCAAATTTTATGTAAACAAACTATAGTAGAAATTTCCTAAGAAAACGATGATGTCTTAATATTCAAGTCATTAGCTATCATAGTTATGACAGTTTTATGATAGCCGTGTAGAACTGTACATTTTTTTTATTATTGAAATTGATATTAGTGAAACATTTTGTTACAATAAAATTTGTAGTAAAGGTATATTTTTGGTGTACACTATTTATTGTTATTAACGAAAAGCGGTATCTATTTGAATTTTGTAGTTGTTAACGACTAGGATTGGTCAAAGGCGACCATTAGGGGCGGCCTGGGTCCAAAAAAAGACTCAGCATATAATGTCATGGACGAAAGATATAACACGTGCAGCACAAAAGCTACCGTCACGTGTCAAACATACACAATAAACACCAAATTATTTAAACTCATTACGTGTTGCATACTGTCGAAATATCAATTGAAAAAAACCGATGGTCGGTCATTTTAATTTCATATTCTTATATCGCTGCGCAACATCATATTTGCTGAAACTTGTCAGACATAATTGAAGTTGTAAACTCCAAAAGGATTGGTGCAATTTGCTCGCAATGTTATTACGGAATATTACTTGATGGATATGTTTATTATTAGTTAGATTTCCACAGTAACGTTACCTGTTGACGTCGCTTCTACTTTGCACATATTACATAATGTCCATAATCTAAATCCATATCCACACTTTTAATTTTGATTGACGCTCAAATATTGGTCTGTGAATGAATTAAATTACACATTTTTACACGCCTAGTCCACTGAGAGAAAGTCCACTAGTGATATCAAACCAAGTGCTGTAAAAACTGATATGCAGTTTGAAAACAGTATCATTGCTTCTAAAAGTATTATCTTTTTATCATCAATGCTAATAAGATTGACTTACGGGTAAGCGAATATTTAATGTTTTTAACGTTAATAATACATATATTACGTACGAAGAACAAATTAAGAAATATTGATATACACGTGTAATACGAACATGCTAGTCCGCTGGTCTGGGGACCCAAATTTGTTAACCATGCAAATTAGACTTTCAAATTAATAATAACGTAGTAATATATATAACAAGTGTGATGGTTTTTTAAAATTCGAATTAGAACAGGAATCGGGAATCTTGGAAAACCGTTGTGATACGAGTACCTACATGATATTGATGTTTAAACTTGTTTTGAAATTTAAAAAAAATTAAATTTAAAAACTCAAGGTTGTTCTTAAAAAGGTGGTTCTTAATAAACTATGGCTACTACCGAAGTTTATGCATAGCACTGAAATGATAAACCGCCTGTCGTTTGTTTGTCATCTTTGCGAATGTCTCCATTTAACAGTTGGGCACTTTTTTCCATAATAATGAAGGCGATAGGCATTGAAAGAAACGTCTTTTATAATCGCGACCATTACGTAAAACACACAATGCTTCGTTTGTTGACAATATTATGTGGAGCCTCTAAGAACTTTTCGACGTGTATCGATAGCTTGTGAAATTCTATCAATTATTTAAGCTACTCGGTGCCCTAGTTAACGATCGAATGTTTCGTAGAGCGCAAGTTATAAGTAGAATTGTAAAAATGTATTTAATTGATACAAATATTTTAATTAAAATTGAATTTTCAATTTCAGTAATGACAAAGTGTCGCTCTGACGTAATTCCAAATCAAGTACGAGTAGGTACCCAAAGAAAAACCTACATACCAATTTCACTATTAAAATACAACTTTAGATTTTAAATTACTTACATTAAATACATTATAAACTCATAACCCAAAATCAACGACATTGCTAAAAAAATATAAATGAAAAAAGCATCTTGAATTGCAACACGGGTTTGCGAATAATCAACACAGAACAACCGGTAAACAAATAGTCGCAAAGTGAGGATATATGGTAGTTAAATAAAGAATATACCTTACTATTTATGAAATTCGAAGTTAGAAACTAACTTGCGAGAGCAGAGAGCGGCGGAAAGAATATCAATTCTAAAGTTTATGGTCCATGTTTATGTGAAATCAATAAGATGATGTACCTGTGTATGTTTTATGTTTTCATTTCTCTAGTCTTTTTAAGGTTTTCAATATATAAATAGCATCTCGATGAGATATTGGCGATAAAACGGAAACTCTAAATTATAAGAGTGTAGCAATGCCTATTATTTTATTGACAAGAATAAATCGTTGTCGTATATGCATATACAGTTTATACAAGTTTAATATTGATGTGTGCTTGGGTATTGTCGTGCACGGTCACAGTGCCGGTCGGCCCACATAATGACGTCACGTCAAGTCCGACCGGTTGTCGGAAATATTTCGTATTGCACTTAATAAACGCACTCAATGGAACCGACTCGCCACTTTGCTTTTATAGGTACATAGTTTGGTAGCTGGTGAACTTAAAGCGAAAACTCTTTTTCTAATTACCGCTTCACATTCAAAGAAATTTATTTTATATTTCCTTTGTTATTCAGCTTAAGTTCTACTTAATTTATTAATTGGGCGTTTTGAAAATAATTCTACGGTACGTACTTCGAATTGTTTTTTGAAGTTATCTAAATAATGAATAATAATTAGGCCCATTAACAGGTTTGTTGCACTTAAAAACATATGATTCAAAATTACATAACATACTAACCAATATCTAACGTTCAGAAGTGTATTCTGGTCTTAACATAGGCTAGACGATTACATTACACAGGTATGAAGTATGAAAATTAGGTATGAAGTGTGAAATTAGGAAGATATTTCTTCAAGGGAAACAAATATGTAATGTACCTCAAGTTTCGAAATGTTTCCAAAAACTATCATATTAGCCTACTTAGTTCGGCGAGTAAATCAAGATTACAGTTTTTTCCCTGCGACTCTGGCGATGCGTGGAGGTGTCGTAGCCACAAAAGCGAATAACCGTTACGCAGCTTCGTTCATGGTTGGCGATACTTTCTTATAATCGACGATTTTATTTATTGACACCGTTTTCCGAGGCATTCGAATGTCTCATTGGATTTACTATTTATACACATGCAATGCCCAGTTTAGTGCAGATTGAGGTAGACATTAATAATAGCACTAGAATAATTCATTTCAATACTCCTTTTAGAATGACCCAGTGCGTTGAGTCAGTGTCGCTCTATTTCTTGACTCCACCACATATGTTGCACAGAAAGACTTATACATAACTTTCCACTTACCATGGTAACAAAGTTATTATTATTAGAAAGAGTTTCTAGGAAAATAGATGTTATAGTTCTACGAAATTGGAACGGTAATCCTGTGTCCTGTCCTACCACGTCATTAGTACACTTTATAATTCATGGATTTGGATATATCAAGCGGCTGCAGGTTTTCATTGTTGATTAATACGTGACGGTAACCAATAAAGAAGAGTACCACTTTTTCAGAAAGTAGTTCAAACAATTTGTTATTATTATCACTTACCTACAATACTGGGTAAGGATGTTGCTACCTAATACTCTTATATTAATACTTTTTATTATGTTTGCATTGCTAATTATAAAATATCTTATAGTAGATACTACCCACTGTAACAGACTTGCAAGGTTTGATTAGTTTTTAATGCTGAAATAAGTTTAGCTACAAATACCACAATGAAATGTTCAGCAGAGATTTGATAGTAACTGACCATCTCATATAGCATTTATGTTCAAACCTTAGTTAACAATTTAGGTTAAGTTCGTTTGGTTAACGGTTTAAATGACAGCTGTATTTTACTTTTAAATAGTTTACAATTTTATTAACATATCGAGCAGTGAAACACTGAAAGCGTTGAAGAAAAATATATGTAGCTTTATATTATACAAAACAGCAATATAATGTATGTCTCAGTCTCTCACTGACATTAGTTTATTTAATTACTTTCAGTAAGCGCGTGTTAAATGGTAAAAACCAGTAGGTATGTTACCAATCCTGCTAAGAGTCGGTTATGTAAACAAGGATCCGTATATAAATCCGAGAACCTATATGGTATGAACAACTTATAATATCGAATCAAAATGTATCTCGGCCCGACGACCGAGGTAAGTGAATGAAGGTCGACCAGTTGGTCGCGGATATTTCCCGACATGTGCTTGTACTTGGTAAGTGTGCCCCCTAACAAATTGCATACCGCTGTACTTGGACGTTGGATCCTGCGACAGCGGGAACCAAGGGGGATTTGAAACATATCATAATAAGAAAAATATATTGAGATAACATTACACGCGGTCATCGTATTCCAAATCAGCTAGAATATTTGTAATCGTGGCCAAACAGCTGATAAACTACATATTAAACATCAATTTCTAAACATTTATATGTTAATGTAGAGAATTTTCCACCCAGACACATCGTGTTCATTCACATAAGTAGTTCCTCGAAAGATAATCGAACCTACAATCCCCGGCTTACCAGCGGTCAGGGTCACGGGCCACTGAGCCAACAGGGAGTCAGTATGAATACAGCAGCAGAGAAACAATGAAGCCTAATATGTGTTTCAACTTGAAAATATTGAAAATAGTAATTGTACATATTTAATGACAGGATATTAAGTTTCGGTATGTAATTACATTTTCTACGTAAATATAGTCGCGAACAGAGCATAGAAAATAATTAACTATGTAATTTTAGGCTATCGGTATACTATCGATTTCTATTCGTAAACGATCTATGTATTATTAAAGGATCTGAAAATAACTAAATGGCGTTGATATTTACTTCGTTAATTGCCTCGCCTTCGCCGTGGTATTCAATAGGTATGTTTAGTTGATGTAGATGATAATTTTTTTGTAATACACGTTGATATTAATGCATTGTACATATAATAATATGAATTATTAAATTCATTAGAGTATCACAAGCTTGTAGAAGGTTACAACTGCTGCCAGAGTAAAACTCTAAGAAGGTCATTACGTTCGACGACGTTGAAATCTTTGACTCGTGCAATTATACGAGTAGATCATCTTTTGCTCTGTTAAATTCTTAATTAACATTTTTTTACAACAGTCGCAGATACTTATTTTATTTACCATACAGCGACTAAGCATTGAATTCGCGGTCCTGATACTGTATGCGCGAAATCGGTTTAGGTTTGCTCGTCCGTTTTTTAAATGTTTGTGTGATGTATAAATATTTATTGTTAGCATTCTAAATACTGTCAAGTATGTTTACGAGCTCACACCTACATAGGTGTAGAAGTACATTTAAAAAATTAATTTACACTGTAACAGCTGTTGTATAACAACATTATCATTACTAGATACGTTTATCAACGGTTTCAAGTGAATTCATTCCTTGTATTGGCAGTTATTACATAAACATACATGCAAGTCCTGAACGTAGGCTACTTTATATGAAGGGGGTTGACGACACAAGTTGTTATTGTTACTTCCATTATGTGCACTCAGCGTGTATGTACGTGCAGTGTACGTAAAAGTGTACGGGGTAACTGAGGTTATGATTTTGTATGTAGAGCAACTGCATCTGCTGACGGATAAAATTTCACGTCGTTGGATGTGTGTGTTTTCAAGTTATGAATAATTAGGTCACCGCATAACGCAACTAACAGCATGTTAATCCTTATTTCTATTTAGTATATGACTTATTTTTATTTGGTACGAGATGCTACGGTTTTCCATAAAAAATACTACGTAATATGCAATTTATTCCAGATTATCTTTAAACGGTGATCTACTCAGTAGGTATTTAATAGCAATAAAGGAACAATGTAATGCGGGGGAATATGTAAATTGATAATGTACATGTAATTAGTAACGATAGAACGTTTAAAATGTTTTAAAGAACTTTGATAAATATATGTACCATGTTTTGTTTATGTTTCGGAAATTGGAGATTCGTCAAAATCCATGGTTTCTAAGATGTTCAATATTAATTAACAATATTTGCACTAAAGGGTAGTATAATAAACCATGACGAATATATAAGGGATTTTATACAGGATCACCTTAGTTTCAGATCAGACGGCCGTGTTTACAATTGATCCAAATTTTTGTTATTATATTGTGAGGATAATAGTTATAACTATACTGTTTGTACAGAATACCACAAATACATGTATTAAAGAAACTGTACACAATCTTACGTGAAGGTCACATCGCGGACCACCTCGCCTTCCCTTTACCTTAGTTGGCGCGTACAGACACTTGTCAATTCAAATATTAAATACGTATATAGATATTTTTACTGATAGTTAGAAGTTTTTTTTTATAATCGTGCACAATAAATATAATGCTATCCTGTTAAACTTTTCAAATCAATATTTTCGCAAGTAGTTACTCATCTCAAAGTATTATTATTATTGTAGTAGGTATTGGTAAAGGAAATTCAAAATTGTAAATTATACACCTTCAAACAAAGTAGTAAGGAAAATAATTTAAATCTACACTTTCACTGTGCCGTTACTTCAGTAATAATTCAACGCAGTATATAAACATTTTCATGTGCGCCTGTACACTGAACACGAAGCTATCCTAACGGCATCTTTATATGTTACCAGAGCATCACATCACATGTTACAGTAGGTACAAATTACAAAGGAGCCCCCGAGTTAAATAGAAAGTTACTTCAAATGCGATTCCTGATTCAAAAATTATCATCAAAAAAGTTTATTAAATGTAATTAGATTAGGTATTGTAAATTGATAAGACAAAGAAATATTTTTCTACTGAAATATGTACAAATGTAGTCACGTAGTTTAAGTAATTATATTAGTCTGATAAATGGGCCAACCTCCAAACTCCAGAGCCGCAGCTATAAAACTGACACAAATGTGAAGGCTGTGTTAGATGTAGACTTCTTGTACTTTTACTGTACAAATAAGTACAATAAACTAATTGTGCGTTACATATACTAATGTCAGATGTAACATTGTAACATTGTCTGTATACTATGGTATATTATTGTCCTTAAACAAAATTAATAAATGCGACATCTCTTGCATTTGTTTTTGTGAAATAAATCACTATCACGAACGCACGACTTCCTACTTACGAGTTTGATATTTAAATACCTCAAATGTAAAACAATAATATCTATATGGTAGCCGTTTCAGTGCGACGATCATTTTAAGTGGTCATATAATATAGCCGAGTACCTAAGTATTATATTAAGATTGTCTTAGTGAGCTGAAAGGCGTAACACTCCATGTCACAATTAGAACTGGCACATCCATTACTGTAATTGTCTTATAAATTCCGTTTCGAAGATAAAATGAACAAAATCAATTCGAATCCGCTCAGCGTAGCTTAAGTTAAATGAAACTACGGGTAGTTGACAAACAATTACAGTTTAATGGTAATCACGACAGTCAATCCGAATTAAATGTGTAATTAAGGAACACCTAACTATTTTGGTAACAAAGTAACACGTTTCTACGTGGATTTGCCTATAATAGCTAGCGTGAATCTGATAAATACACTTTTAGTATATGATATATTAGCATATTTGTTCATAATATTCTTCATATTGTCTTGCAAACATATTTTCGACTATGCTATGGGAAAAAACTAGTAACTTATGTCGAAGAAATCATGATGGCTGGAGATAAGGAATTGTCGAGTGGAAATCGCAAATCGGCAAATGCAGGACTAGCGATATTGGCGGAAGATGCGCTGTGAGAGGATAGGGACCTAGGGAGAGCCTTGGTCAGCAGTGGAACAATAACGCCTGAATGTCACGATGATCACGAATAATGCTATTCTAATATTAACAGGTATTTACACTACTCAGTTAAAACGGATGTAGATCGTTCGTTAAATGTAAAAAGTGTATTCAAACCCGTTGCGTAAAAGCACTTAAGCACATTAAAATATGAAGGAGCCGCAACTTACATTAAGGTTATTGTAGTGACATAAAGATAATGGCGTAATTAAAAGACCTGTTGCTAATGGTCATTATCGCGACGCTTCACTTTCATTTGCGTGGATTTATAACAGACGAACAAAATTTGTTGTTCTGTCAATACATATGTAGGTATAGTGTGCGATGAAATTGCTCAAGATTCACTCAAGAATCAGTAGTTGCGTCATCTGTAGAAATACATACATATATCAGAGGCGTCTTTTAGAGGAAGATTTTACAAAGCAGATATTTTAAATACTTAACTTGTGCTTTTCCCGCGATTTAAATTATTCTATCACAGTGCCAACGTTTGACCAGTCGATAGCAACATCAGCCTGACCATAAAAAGCACATAGTTATAATTATTTTAGCATTTTTTATATTAATACTTATATTATATATACGAAACTAGTAGAAAAATGTACAAAACACGAACACGCTGGGTATTTAGAAGTGACAAAGCATTCGAAAAGACAATAGCGTTATTGTACAACTAGCTGTTGCCGCGGCTTCGCTCGCCTTGAAATCAA
>DWGJ01005757.1:0-10097 GCA_018246895.1 Aspitha aspitha aspitha | reverse complement strand
TTAATTTGGGATCCGACAGCCGTGTGTGGAATTCTCCCTAGTTATTGTTTATCCCCCAGTTATGTTTGTGGTCTGTTTTTTCTGTTTCTCAATTATAATTTTTTTTGGTTTCCATATTATTACTTATTTATCAGTTGGTCCATTCTTCTATATTGCTGCCTCTGTCTAGTTTGGGATAAACGGTTCGCCCGGGGAAGTACCTACCTCCGCCACACCTATTGCTGCCGTGAAGCAGTTGTTTCTACAACATTCTGTGTTTCAGTCTGAAGAGTGTGCATGCTGGTCCACGAAGATACAATAGGCGACCATCTTAGTCCTCGAAAGTGGCAACGCATTGATGATCGACTTATATATACATAATAGGATCAATCCTGTTAGGAGTCTTCTAATTGTCTGTGTAGCATTTTAAACTAATTAGTAGTATTATCTTTTGTCTTGATATTAAAAATTCTTATAATACTCATTATTATAATGGCAGAAATTATATTTTTAACATTAAATGATTATATTTTAATTGTGATTCAACTTTTTATTCCGTTAGCGTTTAGCCACAATAAATATGAAAAGATTTATTACGTGTCTAGTTGTTGCAATCATATCAAATTGGCAAGACTTGCTGCAAGTTGGTTGGCGTAGAATCCTATAATCCTTATATGTGTATAATGGTAATATGCTTTTGCGAATGAGACGAAATTGCGTTTTCTGAAATAACAGAAAACAACATTTAAAGCCTTTACTTCTACTATAATTTTGACTTCCTTTTGTCTATAATATACAGGAGAATGTTTATTGTTACACGTTTCTATAAACCGCCATAACCTCACTTTTCACTCACTCCAAAAGCAATGACAAGTTACTCACGTCACATTGACATCTACTGTAGATAATAAATGCATAAAGAACAGGAACGACAGATAGTGTATAGTCTTTACATATGTATATAAAAATCACATGTCATTATGTTCGTTTGCGCTAATCACCGAAACCACTGAACCAATTTCAACGAAGTTTTGGAGATATGTGTATATTGTTTGGTCCAACTTAAAAGATCAGTCAGCCGTGTGTGCAATTGTCCCCAGTTATTCAATGGAATCGCTCGAGGCGTTAACGCGATGGTTGACCGCTAACGCTGAAGCGATAAGACGCGGTCATCGCTTTCATGGTTGACCGACATATTGTTACCAACGTTTCCGCGCTTCGGTGGGCACGGCAACCAATCGTCCCGGTTGCTAATTATCGTTAAACCTCGTCGAAACTTTAAAGGCGGTTAAAAAATATCGAACTTACGGGTTATCGTCTCAGCCATCCAACAATCTGATACTTCAGACCCGGACACTAAGAAAATTGTAGTCAGCGATTTACCCATCAGTAACCATCGTGATTAATATATGATAAGGGCTTGTTAGATAATCTGACGGCTCCACAAATGTTGGGCAGGTCTGACAATCAATTAACAGAATACAGAACTTGAATAGGGTATTTTGGGCGTTCGACTAAAGGTGTGTACACAGAGCTACGAATAATATTATTGACTTTGGCTAAAAGCCAGGCATCCGAGACGTCGCGGTTTCTATTTATCTAGCTTTCAAACCCTTTTCAAGTCCCAAACCACTCGAACCCAGACCTCTCGTTAGACTCCCATTAATTTATAATTGTGGTTTACTAAAACATTCTAGGCCTTGACGCTATTACATTAGCAAGACGTTTGTTGTTACAAGGAGCGAAGATCAAGCGAAAAAACATGTTTTCAAAGCTACTTAGTTAGAGAGGTTTACGGCCCACCGCTGGGCACATTTCCCTGTCGCAACTGTGGAAGCTCTGAAACTGATTCTTTATCACGAACCATCAAGAGTCCGTGATCGCTAAACCTAGGTCCGCGAAACGAAGTTATGAAAATCGTATATTCATAGACAAAAGTACAGTAAACTCAGTATTACATCCCTATTTTTGACCATTTGTGAGCGGCTCAGTGATAATTCAGCATCGCTTATCGCAACTATTTTATGCTCTTTTCGCGCCTGTATCACGTTGTTTTCGCGCCTGTATTGCACTCTTTACGCGCCTGTATCACGCTGTTTTCGCGCCTGTATCACGCTGTTTTCGCGCCTGTATCACGCTGTTTTCGCGCCTGTATTGCGCTGTTTTCGCGCCTGTATTGCGCTGTTTTCGCGCCTGTATTGCGCTGTTTTCGCGCCTGTATTGCACTCTTTACGCGCCTGTATCACGATGTTTTCGCGCCTGTATTGCGCTGTTTTCGCGCCTGTACCGCGAGATTCGTCACGGTCAACGTCCCTTAATAAAACTGTAATTAAACAATAAATCCCTCTCGTAATGTATTTACATCACGCCTCGTGCTCCGATCTAATGAATAAAGGTATTAGAGATTCGATATAAAGATGCCATATTAGATTGATTGCGGATTTATAGTATTATTGTAAAGCAAGAAGAAAGGTACTCCGAATAGATGTATGTCACGTACTTCTAATCAGAGCCGTGTGTGGAATTGTACTAATTATTATTATTATTATTAAGAACAGTCACATCAATAGTAGGTATCTACGAGTACATATTTAATAAGCGAGCCAAAATTTTAATGAAATTTTATTGAAATCGGTCCAGTAGTTTTTGAACCACTTTGTTACATACACACACACGTACAAAAATAAATATCTTTCCTAATTTTATAATATTGTTATTAATAAGTTGGTATAAATAGTATAGTACACTCAATGAAGGTCATTTTTAGTCACCGTTCTGTGGCTTTGTGCGACCTTCACAGCCAGTCCAGGAGAAACAACGGACGAAAAAATTCCCAGCGCTCTTTTAAATAATACAAAATTTGAATAAAATTGAACATCTTCCAGTATGCATAGTAATGAAGTCTGCATTCGAAACCTAGATTCATTAAAAACAAAATATGGTATTACTTAACAGCAACACATTTAAATAGGTATCACTTGACGCAAGTTTATCTCGTTAAAGTAGAGGAACTTCTGATATTATCCTTACAAGTACAGTTTACCCGAAGGTCAACGACGTTGGAAAGGGACGCAGCCACTTACCGCGCGGGTCAGAAGAGGATAGTTACAACTAAAATTGCCCCTCGGTTATATATGAGATCGTATTTTATAACAATCCGCCACGCCCTTTGTTCAACAAACAAATAGGTGCTTGAGGAGATTTATGGAGTTTTTCCAGCGCCAGTGCGGCCAGTATCGTTTCAATAATTTCTTTTGTTGGATTTTCGGTGACCATGGATATAAATATTGGACGAAACTAACGCATTCCGACCGTCCATGAGCATTGGTCCCCCGTCCTCTAACTAACAGGCCGATGTTTAATTGTTTTTTTACATTATTTTGTTTTACTTTTTTTATGCCTGTTCTGTTCTAATTTCGGATAAAATTGTCCTTTTTAATATTACTCCGAAAGACTTAATAGAACTCCGATTTTTTTTTGTTAATTACAATTTTATTTGTATTCAAAAACGTTTGTAATATTTGAATTATTCATTGAGTGATGCGAATTTTCTAACAATTGTGAAGAACACAGTCGAGGCTACAATTGTTTCAAATACATTATATGCAAGGCTGCCGCGCGCGCCCGGAATGTGTGGGGAGAAAACCGCAGCCTTCAATTTATTCCGTCGTTAACTGGGTACTCTACCAATTGGCTTTACTGACATATAATATCGCCAGATCTAGGTAAAGACGCTGGTTAGTACCCAATTCTATTTTAAGCCACCTTGGGCCTTTCGACGAGGTTTAACGATTGATAATGAGTATGATGATAATGATGATAATAGAGTAACAAACGAGCAGGCAGCAGTCACAAGTGGCTGCTGCCGCCCATGGACATCTCTAACCGACTCCTAACAGGACTGTAGGGACTGTTAGTGTGAATTCAGTTAGTATAAGGTGTTAATAAGAATTAGTTGGTGATTAATCTTTAATAACAGAACTGCAGGAATGGGACTGTTAGTGATATTAGCCCAGTTAGTAAGTGTTAGTAGTTACCCTATCAGAAGTCGGTCACAGATGCGTTGCTACTCTTGAGGACTGAGATGGTCGCTTCTGGTATACAAGTGTGTCATTTGAATTTTACACCGTTTGACCCATACTTATCATAACTTGTGATCTCCACTGTGACATGTAGACAATCAATGTTTTTTGGCGATATTTTATGGCGTTTTAGTGACTGGCAACATTTGTTTTAGACGTCAAGTTACTGTGTCATAATGTTAACACTTATACTAACGATTACAATAGCACTGACAGCGGCATAGACAACTGCACTTAAACGGTATGTTGCAAAAAATTCGGACCGATCGTAACATTCCTAACGAAACGTCACGTTGGATATGAAAAGTTACAAAATATTAAACGAACACATCATTGAACCACCGTCGTAAAATAAGTTTGCAAGCATCCCTTACAAAAATATGTTGTCTATCAACTTCTCTCGACGAATCCTGCGTCATACCACGTGAATGCGGCCTAAATACATCAATATAAACCATCCTATTGGTACAAATTCATATAAAAATGAAAACTCGCCGCTCTGTTCAAAGTGACAACACATAAACATTAACACATATTTATAAAAAAATAACACACCACAAATATTAAGAGCCCGACAAATTTTATATAAAATCAACATCAAATTTGTTCTACTCTATTGAACTGTAAGACATGTCTTCATGAGTAGATATTTTGCTATATTTCAAGTTAATTATGCACACGTAACACTCTTTAGTCCATACAACTCACAAAGCTACTGACTAAACTGCACACTTGATTCCAATCACTATATAATATTATATTTTCTATGATTCCAACTGATTTCGTTTTGCCCAACTATACGGCAACAGAGCCAAAGACGCCATTTTTTATACTCTCCCACAAATAAATAATAAATTATCTATTGCGCAAAAAACAAGAAATACCGATAAGTATAAGTTGCTTGTGGCGCCATCTCTTTTTTGTTTGGTAAAACAATGATGACACGTGAAAATTCACTTCAAAAAACAATATTAAACATGTACATATAATTATATTTTAACAGTTTTATAAGTGTAAATCAAGTGTGCAGCGACAGACAAACAATCCCAATATCCAAAATAGTTACAATTCGTGCACCGCACACAAATACGTCACATCAAAAACTTGTCACTTCAAACATTATTATTATTAATAAAACATATGATTTATACAATAATGTACTGCTCAACTAACACATAGGACGTATAAAATACATTAAAAAATTATAAATTTCGATTCTTTCATTAATTCATGACATTCGACATTTAAAAATGTTAAACTCAGTGATACGCATAAGGGGAACGAATGCCGCCTTTTTATAAAAAAAAAACTCGTAATCCGAAATATTTCGCGCTACTTTTTTTTCTTATCGACCATCTAGAATATTCTAGATCATCTAGTATACTCATAATTATATAATTTCTATAACATCTATGACTCCGTTGCAAGATTTTTTGACCCTTTTCTCAATACGATCGAATACAATTTTTTTTTCCGAGGTTTCATATTGCTTTCATACTCATGATTTTTTTTAATCTCTGTTAATATAGTTAGATGAACATTGTATCATATAATCACTCAGATTTGTTATGATAAAGTCAATAAATGCATTTTTTAATAACAATTCCTCAATTAACCCGATCCAATAAAACTTTATGTTGGGTTTCTTTCAAAATATATAAGGTACGAGTACAATCTGATTTACTTTTGTCATGTTACTGGCAGTAATAAAGTATATTATAGATATTGACTTGGATAATCTTAAAAAAATACCAACGGTTACTGCATGGACCATAAATGGTTACTTATGTTTGAATGTCTATTATCTATGATCTATACCCATACATATATGATGGAATATCTAGTAGACCCAGCAAAATCAGAGCAGATTACAGTATGTCTCTTCAAATATGGACTCTTGAAGCTTCGTTACGAAAAATATCACTCCTGGAACGATCAAAACGAACATCAATTACATATTTTAATTAATTGCTAATGTCCAAAATCTTGCAACGCAGCGCTCCGCGGGGTCAGGGTAATATAATCGCGCTTACCGTGCCTAGGACCTCACACAACACGGGTATTAGGTAATATAATGTTAGGCAGTCTTTGGGTAGGTCGGAAGATTTATAGCGACTAGGTATACAATAATAATTATACTCTCGACAAAAATTCCATCTATCTGTGCCGTATGATACTACGCGGGATTACGTTCGTCATTGGGACCGTGATCATTTCCAAAATACTTCTCAATTATCATGGAAATACTCTTTGGTATTTTTTTGTATCGAAATATTTCTCGTCATTCACCTGTGACGTCGTTCGCACGATTTGTTATTGCTATATCTTGGATGTCGCAGTAATACAATTTCACAACAAACGCATAAATAATCTGTCAATCATTTCATTATGTTGGCAACACTTATTCTAATAGGGTAAGAAAGTTAAAATGAGTTCAGTGTTTCAGAAACGTCATTTTATTTATCTTTCGTGTCAACAAGACATTATTATTCGTAATTATATCATTGGACTGTAATTTTTCTCTGAAACATACTGTAGACGTCATGAGAAATATTTTGCAAAAGATGTTAATATACTACCTAAAAGTTTTTATTTCGGACAGTAATTCTACCGACCACGTTCACTACGTACTAACACCAAATTCAGCTTATCCTAATATATGAAACAGTCACAATGTACTGCATAAATATAATTAATTAATATCTCCATAATTGGTGTTACTGGGGACAAAGCGCGTTACACTTAAACACTAAGTTGTAGAGAAAATTACTTTTCCTGATTATATTTTGTGCGAACATCATAACGAATATGAAAAGTCTGGTGAGGACACAAGCAAATCGTTACCCTGAATTCGTGACACGTAAAACATTCAAAAACTTCATTAAACTCTGATTGTGTTTAAAAATACATTTTCTCGAAAGCATTTAAGGTCGTCGATTCCTCGAAATCCGGCTTGGGACGAGACGAAATTTGATTATTTTTTGGAAAAAAGTGAAAATATTTAATTTGTAGTGACGTTTAAAGATTCACGAACATGTCTGTCTATGATGGTGCTTTAATTAAAACATTTCTAAGTACGAGTATAATCTAATTTATTGAATGTGACCTACATATTATAGGCCGTAGAGTACAAAAACCTAATGTTTCTTGGCCTACCCACACTTCTATGACGAACACAATTACGACTATAGAGCATGCAAGAAGAAAACAACCCGGTCCTCGTTTAAGGATCCGAAGATACGATAGCCTTTCTCCCAACACGTTTTCATATATCATCGAAATATAAAATTCATAAGATTCGACATGTCGAACTTCACAGAAATCCTCAATAATTGGCACAGAATAAGTTACATTTATCGTGACCAGCACATTAATGTTTCCTCTAGCATTGAGCAAATACGTCATTCAGCTCGACGGTAAATAAATTATTGGTACAACGTGAACGCTGTGAAAAAGTTCCATCTAACGAATCACATTCAAATTCATTTCGAAAGTTTTTAAATGGGTCTAGATCGGGCGGGTCACGTAATTTTAGCTACCTAAAAGTTAGGTTAAAGTGTCGACAGGATTTTTTCTGTCGGTTTAAGGCGAAGTAGGTTTGCTGCGATTTACGTCTATCTACTATCAAAGGCAGTCTCAGTCTGCAGGAGATAAGACACCACAACGTTCTTCCAGAATAAACGAAGTTGTTCAGACGTATTTAAACCTGATGAAGGAGTGGTACGATTTGAACCGGCATTGAGTAGAACTCTTCCACATCAATCACAATCACACGACGTACATAATGTCGGATAAAAAACGCAATTGCTCAATGACAATGTAAAAGAAAATGTCACCAACTAAAACGGTCATCGTAACTGAACACGAAAGGTTGGGTTTACATCATAAAGTCCCCGCAGTCGACCCCAAAGTCCCAGTCATCTGATGTTGTGGCCGCATCGTCGTATTCCGCTAACGCTTGTTCGTACGCAGACGCTTCGTAAGCGGTGACGCCATCCAGCATGGAGCACGCTTGGGACACGTTAGTGTGATGCATGATCGGCATCGCGTGAAGAGCGAAGTCCTCGCCTTCCTGCGACCAGGTGAGACCTGGAAAGTGAAATGTAAACGGTGGGAAGAACGACCTTTTGCCATCCATTACCGATTACCATAACAGGCATTTCGTAATTTGCCATCCAGCCGTAGGTGAAAATGACCCGATTATTAGTGATTAAAAATGTGGGAAGATTGTAATACTCACGTCCGCTCCAAACGCCGTTGGGCAGCGTGACCCAGCCCCAGCCCTGGCCCCACGACAGCTCGTGGTCCAGTTGGCCAGCCAGCGGCACCTGGCGCTTGATCACGGCCACCAGGCCCCGTCCGTCCAGGGCGCCCACCGCGTTGCGAGCGCTTCTAGTGTACATTTCGGACGACGTCGCTGAAACGAGGCAACCACGAACTTACAACTAATAAACAGTAATTAAGCTCTGATAGATCTCTATCAGCAGTGATAGCCTAGTAGTTTGAATCTCAGGAGGTCTGGGTTCGATCCTGGCACGCACCTCTGATTTATTACGTGCGTTTTATAAATAAAATTTAAATATCACTCGCTATAACGGTGAAGGAAAACATCGTGAGGAAACCTGCACACTTTAGAGATATTATTAAGCATTATTTTCTGAGATGTGTGAAGTCTACCAATTCGCATTTGGCCAGCGAGGTAGACTATGGCCTAAATCCCTCTCACTATGAGAGGAGACCCGGTACAGCAGTGGACCAATAAAAAGGGTCGAACAACAACATGCGTACACGCCGGTTTCGAGACTCTTGACTCCCCCATCAATCTGACCTATTCGGTCGAGATAGGACAGTCTCGGTCTCTATCGGAACCTACGTCCATCAACACGTGCATTGTATATCTGTTTCGTCATTATCTCATCATCCATTCTCTCCACATTCCCGTTCTTATTTTTTCAAACGTAAAAAGTCAATGTCGCTATATTGAATTTCTCGTTTCGAACCCTGATACTATTATATCACGAACGTTGCCCTGGTCGTCTTCATCGTCTTCGATTGCTCAATTTATCAATACACTTCCAGAATCACAGACTAAACCGTTATATACGTGACAGACGCGACACTCCTTTGATGTCGAGGTTATATACTCATATATCCAGGACAAACATTTGTGTGATGAGCACATTTGTTTGTTCTGTCTGGACGTAATAAAAATATCTATGTAAGTACTATATACTATATATGTTTATCAGCTGTTCGGTCACCATAACACAGGCATTAAATTGCCTAATTTAGGATCGATAGCCGTGCGTGGAATCGTTCCCAGTTATTACTATTATAATTACATGATAACTATCTCGCAACTTGTGCAAAAATTCGCAGCAAAACAATATTATCTATCTCAAGTAGTGCTCCAGACGTTTTCATGATCGATTGCCCAATTTATCGCAGTTGTATCGCAATAGAATCGTGCCTGTCGTCCCCATGACTCTGTACTGAAATAAATCCTATTGCTGCAACTGCCTGACACATTTAATATTATTAATATTGGTAAATTTTGGTCATTTCGTCTCCCTTAAACATCACCGTTATTGGTATTGCGGTATTCATACTCATTATTACGATCCCAATATACTAAAGACATTAATGTTTACGCTAATGCGGGTTTTGTTAAAATTATGCAATTTAACAATAATTCTGACAATATTTTAAATTTGTATCTACGCCGAAATGGCAAAATATGGAGTGGTGTAATAAATTTGTAAAATATGTCTATCTGTATCCATATTTCTGCAAATAAATGTATTTCATTTAATTTCCACTGATTTCATTTCCATTCATTTCATTTCCACTCATTTAATTTATACTAATTTCATTTCATTTCCACTAATTTCATTTCATTTCCACTCATTTCATTTATACTAATTTCATTTCATTTCCACTAATTTCATTTCATTTCCACTCATTTCATTTCCACTCATTTCATTTATACTAATTTCATTTCATTTCCACTAATTTCATTTCATTTCCACTCATTTC
>DWGJ01005756.1:0-10098 GCA_018246895.1 Aspitha aspitha aspitha | reverse complement strand
TTGTAGTTTTTGTTCCTATTTATATGTCCATAATACGCTATTTTACGCGTTTTTACAGTTTTTATAAGTTCTTTATTTTTATTCATTCTATTGGACTATTCAACACAAAAATAATTTTTCAATTCTAACCAGTACCTAGTTTCTGAGATTAGCGCGTTCAACCAAACAAACTTTTCAGTTTTATGATATTACTATAGAAGTATAGATATACATTCATATCCGTATATCACCATTTTTATTTTCAAAAATCTTTAAACATTGCACTCTGAATGGTTTACAGTAAATTATTTAGATTTACAGTTAGCTGATAAATTTCTCTAGATATCTGAAAGAGTGTGCTCTAAGAAAAGGGAGAGATTTTGCTGCTTACTGTTTCAGTTTAGACGTACATACATATGTGGAGGTCATACATCTAATAGGAATTAAATACACCAGTCATTACAAAGACGTATGAAGTAAATTATGTATATGTAATCCAATGCTAAATGTTCTTATAAGTGAACAGTAGACTGAACAACAACCTGTCAACAACTATCTCTATGTCTCTCTATATCTCTATCTATATGTGAAAATACGTACAAACCACCAAAACTTTGCGAACCACTATGTGGAAATGAAATATATGGTGTAATTATGATATTTGATAAATTAATTGTAACAACATTAAAAATACATAGTAGTGAGGGCAGAGAAAAATTTAAACTCTAGGAAAAATTAACACTTGCCCTCTAGGAGGCCGACTTTTATTTCACAAGTTTGCATTGGAGAAACATACCTATATCTTTTTAAATGTCTGTTTGTAGCAATACTTGCAATGCTTTCTAACATATTTGAATGAAGTTTGGTCGAAGCAATGAATTCTGTGAGGGTATTCCAACACACTGCTTTACGTAAAAAATTTATAATGAATGTATTTAGATACATATTACATATGTATGTATGTATTTAGGCCAAACTGAAAGGACAAAATACGCAAAAATATCCAGCAAACTAAAAGGGGTGATGAAGAGTAAAACTATTTATGATACGTATATTGTTTTATATGGTTGCCATTGCGTCAATATAAGGCAATTAATATAAATATGACAGACTCAAATCTGTTCTAATTTTCCATTAATTATCCTCTATGTTACGTTATTTTCGAGGCCATTTTCTTCTGTTGAGTCATCATCATTATCTAAATAAGTCGTTAGCATCGCTAATTAATATAGATCAAAATTGTCTTTTTACACTATATGAATCAGATAAAATTAAATATTTTAGAAGATTATAGATTTAAAATATTACGCCACCAAAAATATATTACCTCCGTGAGCCCGCGCTTTCCACTGGAAGATACAAGACGTTGTGGAACATCATATAGGTAGGTACTTATTATCGTAGAATTCCAGCAGGGTCGGTATTTACGCGCGAAAAACTTCGTGAGACACTGATTTCCACGCGGGCGAAGCCGCGGATACATCTAGTCAATAATATATGTGAATAATATATTTGGACTTCATCACAATATGTTTAGCAGCTAGGAATACGTATGTATATTAACATTACTGATACGTACATTTATATTCACCGCAAAAAAAAAGTTTGTAATAAGTTCAAAATCGCGTATGTACACGGAGAGTATAATGTACCAATTATCGCCAGATGTAGATTATTTTAATGGTGTGTTTTGCTTATATTATCAGTTTTACATTTACACCGTTATGTTTTAAATTTTGATTATTTAGTAATCATCATATTTGAACAAAAATACGCTAGATTACATTTTAGATATATTGAGCTTTGAAAATTTAGAAAGTTGTTTTAAAATTTAGGTTTTGGAAACTGTTTTGACTACATATTTATTTAGATAGAAATTGGTTTTACTATTTTTTCTATTTTCATGCGACAAGGAAAGTCATTATTTTTTTACAGATGAAAAGCGACAGAGAGCATATTACAAGGCGGTAGGTTTTTGTATCACATGTAAGATAACTATTTTAGCCTCTTTAGCTCTTACCATCGGAATTTTTCTTGGAGAGTGCTGTCTCGGCCACAGAGTCCTCGCTGTACGATGGGTTGACGGGTCGAGCGCGCCCAGAGCGGCTGTGGCTCGCGCCTGCCAACCCACACACGTACACTTCAACATGGGACCTACTTCATCTTACCCGTGCCCTCCCATTTCGCGTACCCGCTCCCTTCAGTATATCTGATATATACAACTTCAAATATATATTCAGATACAAATTCAACGACGAACAAAGCCTATCCGCAAACCGAGCGGGCAACGACTCTTGTAATTATTGATTTTTTTGTTGGTTTTGTTTTATACGTCACCGTGTATATTCAAATGTTATCCGTCCGTCTGTCCGTCATTAGCTAAACTCTGTAAGAACCCATTTTCAATGAATAGGTTATTCAGAAATAAGAATTTATTGATATTAGGCACATTAAATTTTTGAAATGAAAACTTCTTTAGCGGCGTTGTGCACTTTGGGATGGGTGAAAATTTGTAAACTCATATTGGGTCACGTGACCGTAAGACAGCTTTTATTGGCTGGCGAGAATACAAAATACTACTAACCTAATAAAATAAATTAATTATATGTATTCAGAGTAGTATATATTAAACGAAGGTCAGTATCCATTAATACATTAAAATAGTGCATATTTAAAATTACAACATAAACTATCTCATTTATCTATCTCAGCTATCGAGTTCGCAATCGAAATTGACATTAGTATTCAATAACATTCTGGATTATTCTTTTATTATTGATATTTTTTTTAAATGTGAATTACCAAATAAATTGATATATATTTCGGACACGTTATAGCAATCAATGAACGTTGTGTTATTTGAAGGATAAAACAGTACCTAGTTCACTCAAGTCGAGAGACCGCACTTCTTACTCGTATTACACCCACGCTAACAAATGCCGTGTAGTGCAATCTGTTTTTTTTAAATCTTGATTATTTATAGGAGTTTTATCACACGTGTCACACAATCTGAATAATCAATGTTAACAGGAATACCTCTACCTCATGTTTCTGCTACCACCACGCTAAAATGTTCGTGTAGTATAGTTTGGTCACATATAAAATATTAATTGATAACACTGCATGAATATTTTAGAAAATACATATAATCGAAATTTATCGGATTTATTAGTAAACGTAATTGATCCAAAAAATTTATATACCTGTAATTTTTGTCGCAATACAGCTGATACGAACGTAGGTACATTATTCACTGCGCTTTTGTAATTATGAAAGATATTGTCAAATTATAGGTAAGGTACTCTTAATAATCTTCCCTCACTAAGTCCTGACTATGACAAGTGCTTTTGTTTGAGTGCTAAATATTATTTGCACATGCGAACCTAATATGAAAATAGTTTTTATAACCCGCAAGTAAATTAAAAACCTTGCACCAAGTCTGTGCCACTTTCAAAGTTGTGTCAATTTAATACTAAAAGTTTGTATTGCAGAAAAATTATTAATGTTATAGTTTTAAGTATTATACATACATATATTTATAAGAGTTTTGCACTTGCAGTGCATCATCAAAAAGAAATTGAAAATTAAAAAAATAATACACATACTCGTACCTACGTTTCAGATCTCACTATAGTATTATGCGCGCTCAACTATTTTTATTACCGAAAATTATATCAATTTAATAAAAAAATCCTTGCTATGTTATTCTGCATCAAAGAAACACCTAAATAATGAGGTCAATGCAGTGGTTGCCACTTAAATGTCTAAGCAACCTATCGATCGATTTGTTATCTCTTTCTTACAAAGGCGGTAACGAGACTCAAGTATAGGTTAGGTTTTTTAACAAGTCAAATTTAAACAGAATTTAAATATGATATTCATTACACTACATACTTATGTTAGCGCTAATAAATATGTAAAATTAGAAAATAGGAATACACGTTTAGATGTTACATCGCGGAAATATAGTACACTAAAAATATGCGTGTTTCATGCCCGTCTTTGTAAATTTTTTTCATGAGACTATAACTAACACAATAGTCACAAGAGCAGCTCGTTTTAAAAAGTGAGTATACTTAAACTATGTGGATAAACAATACAGACAACAGGGTTTACCATTGCTTCTTTGTTTATTTTTTAGACGTTTGAGGAACGGAGTACCTCGTAGGTACAATTAAATTGCGCAATTCAAAGTTAGCTGAAAAATCATAATTGGCAATAATTATACATATATACCCCTAACAAATAGTGCAATATTCTAAATATTTTACGTATTTTTTGATGTTTAATAGGAACAATCTTTTCCACGTTTACAATTAACTACAATTTAGACGAAAATAATGGCAATTTTTTCTAAAATTTTCATGTCTCTGAAAGTAAACTGCCTAGCAGTGTGTCGGTTTACTGAAATTTAATATATTTTAGATTCGCATTAAAACAATAATCACCTACCTATATTAAAAGAAGTACGGAAATGACTTAGAAAACTTGACGTTTTTAAGAAAGTATATGAAAGTATCCTGCCTATCCTAAAAATTTTGTTGATTCGAAATTCAAATGCAGCACAAAAGGTTTCGCATTACGGAGGTCTGTTTAACGATATATAAACTTTATTTATTAAAAAATACATAGAAAGGCGAAATGTACATATATCTTGTAGAAAGTGGATGTATGAATAGAGATCATAGGTTACCCACCTTTTGTACCCACCTACATATCAGTTCAAACACAGATTACTCGTAATATTTTGAAAACTCAACTAACTTGCATGCATAAATAAATGTCAAGCTGTGTAAGATTACTTAAAGTTTTTATATTCATCGAACTTAAAATATAAGCTTTAAACAAAGCCATTCCAGTATGTCAGGTATACTAAAGTTAAATTATACCTTTCGGAAATTCATTATGTGAACCGTGATCTAGGACTCTAAAAGAACGCAAGTTTATGCAAGTTTCGTAACAGATCCTTATCGCTCTACTTTAGCATTTACGCAGAAGCGATCATTTAGAAGCAACTCTGTTCACAGAAATGTTGATATGTAAAGCTTCTGATTTGCAATACCTGAAGTCATGTCGAAGCAGTATTTTTTCTACGCGGGTGCATTTTTATTCCAAAAAGTGAAAAAATAGAAAGAAGTAGAAGGTAGTTATTTCAGCAATCATATTTGGCTAAGAGACGTAGCGAATATCGCCGGAACTTGAACGTTTCCTCCGGTACCAATTGAGCTACGCTGTTTACATGTTCGATTTTCGTGTATTCACATTTTCTGAAAAATCCTTGCTAAGATAAGAATTAATAAGAAACGCAGCAAAGTCGACTGTAACTGTCATGCCATGGTGCCGTCTAAAAGATGAAGTATAAAACCTTGAAAGCAGCTTTTCCAACAATGGAGTAGACAACACGCATGGTCCCCGCCCGTTGTACGATTATCTATGAAACAGGGCAATATCATGTCACGCTCAATTCGGCTAAAGTTATTAATACACTATGCATTGCTGTGTCGTACAGTGGAATTACGAGGAGGTGGATGGCCGGAGCTCTTGCTATTTATTATAAAATATCTTGTAGAAATAGCTCAGATGTGTCGCACCGTGTTTTTTTAATTACTATTATGTTTGGATAAACGTTTTTGTACTAATTTGGAAGTCGGCGTTAATGAAGTCAAATTTTTACTGTTTTACTCTTAGCTTCGTCATGGTATTATGAGTGTGATTTATTTTTGTTTTGTTTAATACGCAATTTTAACTATTTCGTTATTTAGTGTTTATGGTGTTTGTTGTTGCCATGCAGTTGTTAATATACTTATTGCATATAAAATTAAAACGTTACGTCCTAGCGGAATGAGGTGGAAATTGTTTCTGCCAATCAAAATATTCTTTCTTGTATTCTTGTGAAATTATTGTCTGAAAACTAATAAAATGAAGTATGTATATACGTTAAACTTACGTGAAGCAAGGATAACAGTGTTATAAGTGGCATACATTGATGTTTTGAGGTGTTTGAAGGATACCAAGCTTACCGAGGTTTTCTGCGCTGGCATTGACGTCGTAACGATGCGCGGGCTTTGAATGTGGCGCAGGGGAATGCAACGAGGTGCTCTTGTGGCGGCGGATCGTCGGCAGGCGCGACACAAAGGATGCATTGTTCTTGAATGATGCACTCATTACACGACTGTCAAAGGTATACAATTATCATTCGTTTTCATATCAGCTTTTGTCGAACAAGCCAAACTTGAATTCGGGATCTATTAGAAGAGGAATAGGAGATAAGGATTTGTATTCCGGTGTTCACTGTCAATATCTCAATTCAGGAACTTTTTAATATGTAAGATAGCTAGTTGAAGTAGAAATCTATTTATGTGCTCTGATGAGACAAAATTATCCAGTAGGTTGTTAGCATTGTGCTCGTTGCTGTTTTTCAAGATCTGGTTTAAGTGTTAGGTCAACAGAGCAAAAAAATTCACTCGATGTCGCGCTACTTTGTAAATGCTCTGTTATAGCCTTTTTAAGAGTTTTTCATTGTGTGATTGACTGAAGCTATGTTAATTAAGAATATCTGACATTTTCTGAAGTTTTTGAATTTGAAATTTTTGAATTTGAATGTTTTTCTTAATAACCTAAGTAGATACTATTATGTAAGTAGATTATTTTTAACATAAAATACTATTATTTTACAATATATTTGGGTGTTTTAATAAGTTTCACAAGTTAACACAAGCTTAAATGAAATTGATTTTTTTAAATAAAAAGCGGACTAATAAGTAGAGAAAAAAATAATGTTAATAAAGAGAATATTCACCTAGTTTGTGGACTGGGTAAAGGCACTTGGTGTATCTTCCAAGTGGCGACACTCATCGAGTGCTCGTCTGCCGCATAGCAGCGCCACAGCGCCTGGATCAGCGTTGCCGCAGGCTGCCGCCTCCGGATCATGTGTTTCTGTCTTTGTTGTTGTTGCACTTTCAGAGCGAACCCAGATCCCAAGATGCCCTTCGGGATACCATCATGTATGAATTGATAAAAAGTTAATTGCTTTTCACTAACACCTAATCTATACTTTAATATTATAAAGCTGAAAAGTTTATTTGGTTGAACGCGCTAATCTCAGGAACTACTGGTTCGAATTGAAAAAATATTTTTGTGTTGAATAGTCCATTTATTGAGGAAGGATATAGGCTATGTAATTTCACGCTATGACTATTAGGAGTGAAGCAGCAACGAAAAAGCGTGTATTTTTTTATAGCAATCATAGCGTGACGATGTTAAAAGAGTTTTTTGATAGATTATTATCTAATTTACGCGGGTGAACTCGTGGGGTCCAGCTAGTAATGAATAAAATAATTCGAATGTCATTACTCCAACGCTCACTTATATCTCCTGGAGATGAAGTAGAACACCGGATTGCCCAGCTTGCTGGTGCCCGCCTGGTAAAAGATGTTCAGGCTCTTGATGCTCTTGAACTCCTCCTTCTGGTGCATGTTGTGCTTCACGATGAACTCCTCGAAGTTGGTGGAGGACATATCGATCGAAGACCAGCGCGCGTACGACGAGAACAGCAGCCCCGAGGTCCTGGGTACGAATACAGAATGAATCTATACAATATCCTTAACACTAATGGCTACGCTACACGGTGTTAAACAGCGGTTTGGAACAGAGGTTTAAAACCAAGGGCGTTTGGATGTAACATGACATTTGGCATAACACAATGGTCTACACTGTTTCAAACCAAACAAAAAATAACTCTGTTTCAAACCGTGTATTAGATGTTTAACTCGTAAGTAACGAATTAACTAAAATGTATTAGGACTGACATTTTGTGTGCATGAAAATAGTACTCGAAATTGCTGTAGGCGAGTTGCAAGTAAATATTATTACTGTATAAGGTCTACAATAAAAAGACGATTTAAATTAAATTCAAAGGCATTACGATTCGACAGGTTTGTGCTCTGGAGGTCCGAGGTACGCCAGAAGAGTTGCCATCTGTAAAAAAAAACATCGCTTTATATGTAATTCCACATGTGTGCTATTTGTCTTTTAGGGTTAAGCGATCTTTTAATGATTTTTGAACCACAACATTTGAATGGAATTTTGGCCAAGTACTACATATATATTGCATTTTTATCAGCTGTCCGGTCACCATAACGCAGGAAATAAATTACCCAATTTGGAATCAGATAGGCGTGTGTGGAATTGTTCCAAATTCAAATTCTTTTATTCATTATAAGGTACATACATACACTCAATGAAGGTCATGTTTTAGTCGTCGTACTTCGGCTTTGTGCGCCGCTTGGGCTACAGTAGACCGGGAGAAAAGAGCCGGCGAAAAAAAACTCCCAGCACTCTTTTAAATACCAAATTTGAAATAAAGTTAGCTATTCCCAATTATTGATTATTGATTACCTTGTCGAAGGGTCGGCGGCCGACGGCCTTGTGGTCGCGGCTGCACGACAGGTAGTCGCCGATGCGCTCCTGGTGCGTCCACAGCAGCCGATGCAGCGCCACCACGCTCGCGTCACTGATGAAGGAAAGCGTGTGCGCCGCCGCCTCCGCGCTCTCGCAGTCCGACGCGATCTGGATGAAGAATCTGACCGCGCGACGAACGGACATTTTTAATTTTTAATTTATGTATGTACGTACACAGATACATGGACTTTGACGGTTTTGTGTCGATTTTAAATATAAGTTTATTATAGTTTAAAAATTAGGTAGGTAATAAACAATAAATATTTAAGTTGTATATATAGTAAATTGATAAATCATGTTTTAAATTTGTACGCCGTAAAAGGCATAATATGGAGTGAACTAACAATTCTGTAACATCTTTAAATGTATCCATATTTGTGTAAATAAATGTCTTTATCTTTGTCTTCTGTAACATCTTTAAATGTATCCATATTTATGCAAATAAATGTCTTTGTCTTTGACATAGACACGTTGCACTCGCGCCCGTAATCCGTACGGGTAGACAGAGATCAAATATTTCCACCTACGCTTTAGTTACGGGTTAAGAGCTACGTGTTGATAGTAACCGGTCATTCAAAACTATTTCAACTACCATCAACACTTCCAACAGTTACAAAACAAAGTTCTTGATACACACACCAATTAATGGTAATCGACAATCTGTCAATGCGTTCGGACTTAGCGGAGTTATATTGAAAATCAATAATCTTCCAGAACAATGCAGAACGTTCTGGAGCGTTCTAGAACGTCTAGAACTAGAGTTATATTGAAAATCATAAATCTTCCAGAACCATGCAGAACGTTCTGGAACGTCCTAGAACGTCTAGAACTAGAGTTATATTGAAAATCAAGAATCTTTCATAACCATGCAGAACGTTCTGGAACGTTCGAGAACGTCTAGAAATAGTTATATTGAAAATCAATAATCTTCCAGAATCATGCAGAACGTTCTGGAATGTTCTAGAACGTCACTCACTTGCGGCCCGGCTCGAAGTGCGCGCGCAGGAAGTCGTTGAAGGGCAGCATGTGCTGCTCCTTGGAGAACTCCACGTGGTTGGCGATGTTCTGCAGTATCTTGGACATCAGCATCAGGCCCCGCCGCACGTTGGGCGGCACCGAGCGACGGACTATGCCCATCTCTTGCGGGGAGACTGGGGCAAAGAGGCAAAATAATAATATTTACAAGTTTTCGACACTTCTAGGCGTAGTTTAGACCTGGACTTCTTAACCAAAAGTCGTGGGTACGATTAAAACTTTACATATATACATACATACACACAATCACGCCAGGTACCTAACAGGATAGACAGAAAGCACCGAGTGCCAAGTATCTATGTCCTCACTACATATTTAACACTCTATCGGATATAAAGCACAATTTTAGTGAAGAAAAAAAAACCACACACACAAGTTAGGGAGTACAGGGATGGCTGAAAAACAGCGCTGCGTCGGATTACAGTCCGATGTCAGGTGACGCTGAGCCACTTCCTTTTGCCTCTCGACTAATTAACTTTCTTGTTGTAACTTTTACTATGTTAATTGTGTGTGGCAATAAATAAATTTTATTATTATTAATATTATTATTATTAAGTTAAACGGCTCACCTATCGCCGGATTGATGAATCTCAGGAACAACACCGTACCGACCGCACCGACGCT
>DWGJ01005755.1:0-10099 GCA_018246895.1 Aspitha aspitha aspitha | reverse complement strand
ACCATCAGGTGAGCTCGCAGTCAAACGTAAGCCTATTAAACAATAAAAAAAAAAAAAAAAATGTTGTTATGTATTCCCCTTGAATCCTTACACACATTACAAGCAATAGAATCTGGATCTTGTAATAATAATATCGTGACTTCAGTGTTAATTTATAATAACATTAATACTTGTTTCGCGGTGAGCAATACCCACATATGCCATATACAGACTGTCATGAACGTATTGGATTCTCGCGAACTGAGTACACTATCTACTATCTACTGCCAATGTGGATAAAGAGATAATTGTCGATCATATCGCGCAGTCCCCGATCTGATTTGACTACCGCTAATCCGGAGGCCGTGGGTTCGATTCCCATTCGGGATAAACATTTGTGTGATGAACATGTTTGATTGTTATGTATTTTAGTGTAATAAAAATGTCTATATAATAATAATAAGTTAGTATGTACGCTCATTAGCTGTCCGAATACAGGCATTTAATTACATCTTTTGGAATCAAATAACGTTATTGTTATAATTATTACCGATACTCCGTTTCCTTTCTGTATGAAAATATTTAAGCAACCGTAGGAATATTATACAGAACGTTTGCGTCATTATATTTCGCAAAAATATAATACGTTTTCAAAATAATTTGCAATTTTGCGCCATTACAGTTACGACACACGTTGGTGCTGATATAAATTTATGACGTCATCGTTATTCGGTTGCTGAAGTTGTAACAATCGAACGTAAGAACTTCGACAATTAGGTAACCAATTGGGTATTGTTCTCTTACTTCTTTTAAGTTTTATCTACAACACAACGTGTGCAGCGTCCAGTCATCGTCACGGCGAGAGTTACATCAGTCTGACATCAGTGTTGGGGATATCGAAATATTTCCCGAAGCAGCCACGACCATTATCGTGAACAGATACGCGTTTCCTCCGGCCCGCTCAATGGGCTCGGTCTCAAGTGGCGCGCGCCTCGTACCGACCGATTCTGAGTCAGTCGGGCGGGTGGTGTGGCACTTCAGAAAATTCGACCTCACCGAAATAGAACGTACGTGACCGCCGTCCGCTGTGGGGCTCTTTTTGCTCTCTTTCACGTTGCGAATCGTCACTCATTGAGGCTGACTGTTGTTGGCCTGCCGCCAGTGCAGCGCGGATGCCGTGGCTCGATCCGCCTTAACACTGAAACTTGGCATACGAGAATAGGGTCGCGTTTACGTAGACTCATCAAGTCTTCAATGTTCTGATGGCGCTAGAACGCCGCCTAACTTTTTGTGCTACACTTTTTTTTAGAACTAAAATCATGATGCTTAAGATATTTGAGATTTATGTAATAATAAAGTCGTTATTTAAAATAACCTTAAAACAAGGTGTATCTTGAATGGTAATCGCTCTGTGAATGAATGTGTGTGCGTTAGTTTTTATTGAAGCTAACAAAGTAGCACATGTTAATCTCCCACCTACTCTTTCGTTCCATTCACAAATGGCACGCTATGGGATATGCTGTTACAAAATAACTTCGGCAAAGCCCGGTACATCGCGTTTCATTTGTTTGTGTAATTACGCTTCAAGACAGTTTATTATTAGGCGCTGTGTCTCAATTCGCGGTTGCGGCCGACTGTACAATTACGCGTATGTAGGTACTGAAATTAGTTTTACGAGTGGCCCACCGCGGCTATGACGCGCATCCAAACTAGGTAGGTAGGTACGTACGTACACTCATTGTTACATGTTTATTATTAGTTACCATTAAACGTTCACGTTCACATTACACATGTACGTATGTATATAGGTCCGTCGTTTTCGTAACCTTGGTTCGAGTTAATGTATCGCCGACATAATCTATGTATGTGGTTCGGGCCGAGCAACGGCCACATGTGCCGCCGCTCTCGCACTATGTCCTGAATAATTACGATATCGGAACGACTTAGAACCGGCTAAAGCGATCGAACGAACGCGCAGCCGCAGCCGTCGCACAATACGGACGCGGACGTTTATCGGTGTCATCGGGTCGTCAGCGACCGAGCGAACAATGCGTTCGCTTCACCGAAAGTTCGCATTACAACTTTAATTTATTATCATTCGTGTCGTGCGGCCGTAATGTAAAGCGAGGCGATACCCGCGCGGACCGGCCGCGCCGACCTAACCGAGCGACCGTTCGACTAATCGATCTAATTAGTTACCGATTTGGTTTCACTTTCTGATCCCGTTCCGAGCGAGAAGCGGGCGCGCCGGTGCCGTTTAATCCGTGAACAGCCTTGGCTCCGCTTCGGATTCGACGAAACGCGCCACGACCGGCCACCGACCGATGGTGTCGTTGCATTGTCGCGCGAAAACTTTTTTATTAAGCGAAGCGCCAATTAATTCGTGCGCGGTCGCATAAAAATAAAATAAACAACCATTCGGCTCGCATCGGTTCCGAATGAAGATTTAATGTTTGCAAATATTGGTCAAGAGGTCGGTTATCGGTAAACGCGGCGACACAGTCGCGCGACCGTTCGTTCACACGGCGGTTTAGCACGAAAACTCGATTCGTAGCGCTCGAGAATCGAGAATAAAAATGCACGTAAAGTTTTATTGTTGCACTGACACCGATAAGTCAGGCGGGCTGAAGGGCCGATCGAAAGAAGTGGATGTGTGCTCGCTTTGCGACTAGAAAATCGGAACGCGGCATTCCTTATACGGCGCAGAGAGGAGCGCGCGCTCTTTAACGATTGTCGAAGTCTCTCCGAATAACGGTCGAGATGGCATCGACAAAACACAAACGCGAAACTTTTTCAATCCCGTCGCCGTCGCCGCGTAATTGGCGGAGTCCATGCGGAATGCGGACCGACGAAGATGCGTCTCAAAATGAAACGCCGATAACCTTAAACGGTCCTCCAGACGCATGCAACATATTAAAATATTATGTAGACTTTAAATTTAATAGCCGTCGCGAATCGAGCGTTCAAGATTTTTCGACTGAAACCGATCAGTTATTAATATTGTAACGATCTATTGTAACTACCATTATATAGGGGAAGGATGTGTGATTTTTTTGAGAAACAAAGCTGTCAAAGTCCACAGAGCTGATGTCTCGTTGCTTATCTATAATTTTTACGAGTACATGTTATAAATAAATAAATAAGAACTAGCCACGTGGCTGATATAATATACAAATTATATTTATAGCCAATAATAGTATATCAAACTTAATTTTTAAGATAGTCATTCATCGGTGACGACTAATTAGTATAGGCACCTTCTTTTAAACACTACTAGTAATAAATAAATGTTTCTTTCTTTCTAATACGAGTTTGACAATGCATCCACGATAGACGAGACTTTAATAGTAATGTTTTTCACACACGAAGTGTTGTATCAACTTCATACGGCTAAACTTTACGAGTTAAAAGCGTGAAATTGATCTACATGATGATGGGTAATTACGTAGTATCTTACGGACTAGATACACTCAAATGTCGCGACATTTAAATGGCCGTCACTTAAAGTGGCTGCTTAACGGTACGGAGACGGAGATGATAACATTAGCTATAGCCTTATTACGTTTAAACAGGGATCCATATCGACCTCTGTAACGGTCGAATGTTTATAATACTTAGGAGGGTTTCCAAGAAGGGTGGTGGGCTTTTAACGTTTATTGGGTCCAAATCTCGTAAATACCCGACGAAATTTCCTTGAAGTTAAACTTTTTAAATATCCAGATACGAATGGGATTACGCGTAGCACGTAGACGGCCCTATTAGATTATCTTCTCGGAAAGGCTTCCTAATAGATCCCTTTTAGACGCGACGTCTTGACCCGTCCAATCCCATTAATACCACTAGCGGCCGGTCTGTTTGAGAAACATTTCAACTTTTACTGGCCCGCGTTGTTGCCCGCTTAGAGACGACCGTATACGGGCATAACCGTCGTAACCACTTCACCCCGCTCCCATGCGGGTCAAGGCTTCCCCTTAACTGTACCTTACCGCGGTTCACGGACGTCTTCCACTTTCAAATGTTAACCTCAATACCTTTTCAGAAGGTTGCCACTGAATTTGTCACTCTCATTGTTCACTAAGTAGAAAATTACGCAAACGCTCGCGTCGACGGGCCGTTCGTATTGTAACGGTGTTTTTTTCAATCTCCGATGCGTATCTCTCAGAAGTACACGATTCGTGTTTTAACATTTGTATTCCCATAAAAATACACGTGAAACATTACGTGCATTGTCTGCGTGGATTTATTAATTTCATTGTATTCAAATAACACATGTTTGTATACGATTTGGATGCATGAAAAGTTTTTTACTGTTGCATCGTGGTGATTTGGTTAATGTTACGTTGTCAATAGCATTAGTTATTACACACACTTAGCTTTCTATCTGCGATCATTGTAAGGAGAATTCGATAATATGTATGTAGAAGCCGATTCGTGAAAGTAGTAATAACATACACAACGTTTAAAAATATTTATTTTAACACTATACATACAATCATGACTTTCGTTTTTAATATTGCGTGTGTTATATTATATCACCGTACGAGTAAATGATACTTTATAGAAATGAATTGCTTCGCGCAAAAGTATAGCGGTAATAATTTTGTTGTTATTGGCAAATTGTGTTTTTGCGACTTCCATAGGTCGGTGCACTTTTTCCCTAAAGGTGTGTTCACCGCGCGGCCGTATCGTGCGAATGCAATGGTACACCGTCTCGGTGCGAACTTGAACGGTGCAGGTGAGCGCCGCGGCTCTTTTATGGTATCATTGAAAAAACGACACCTGGCCGGCCCCTTATTAGTACAATCGTAGCGAAAGGTGTCGCAAGTCGCAACCTGCCTCGCTCGAGACGAATAACACTGAAGCATCGTTTATAGCACTCTTTCTCGAAGTGGGCGATAACCCCCCCATGCGCCTCCCTCCAGGGGGCGCTGAAGGCTTGCAAGGGTATGGTCTAGCTTCCCCTCATTATTATTAGCTTAGCTTATAAGGTACGTCTCAGCGAAATTAATTTTCTTGATGATAGCGTATATAAATCGACGAATTTTACCCCACTCTTACTTCTTTATATTTTTCCTCGTATCGCAGCGTAGTAATGAGAAAAGGGAGAAAATCCATTTTATACGAACGTCTTATCGCCATCTAGGATCCGGCCGAGCGCGTTCCCTTACCGATCGAGACGAACGTAAAAGTTGTTAATCGTTCCACTCGCAGATTTATGTGGATCTGTTTGATGCAATGTCGTGTTTTGCGGAATCCAATACATGTTAATCGAGAATTCTCGCCTCCTCTATTATTGGCGATCGTTAACGGAGTGACGGGAACGGAGCCGGGTGAAACCAGTGAAATATTGCGTTGCATCCATTATTCATCAATTAACCTACTATCGCTGCTGACGGGTCATCCGCGGTACCTGAGCGTATCCATCAAGAGAATACACATTCGAATCGCTAAATGGCTTGGAATATTTGAAAACGAGTTATGCAGCAGATGTTTCCACTAGTGACTGGAAGCAGTCATCTACTTATTTCTCGCTAATCGCGATTTATACGACCTTATGTCCGACTACAAATGTTATCTAAAGCATTCCATTTCGATTCATTTAAAGCTCACTAATTTTGCTATCACATACACGTGGTAGGGAGTTGAGTTTTTTATTTGAAAACGAAAACGTAAAATTTTTTAAACCGTTGAACGACTGGTAGTGGTTAAATATATGTAAAAATCACATCTAACTCTTAATGATAAACATCCTTTCCTTTAGTAGGTATAAGGTAATGTTTTAGTCATTGTACTTCGGCTTTGTGCGCCCCTCAGGCTATAGTAGACCGGGAGAAAAAAGGCGGCGAAAAAAAAGTACCTATATGTAGAATAAATATTACTCGTAGTTTGAACGTAAGTATCCTAGATAGATGAACTGTAATCTTGCTATGAACAAAGTGTCTAAAAAAACGTGAATGCAAAAATTTTATTTTAATCATATTTATAATCGTATCTTTCAATGATGTTTCGAATGATCCCGTTGCACTCAAAATAAGTACGCGGGTTTCCTCAATAGCCCTACAATTGCGAACGTAAAAACCGGGCGCCATAAAATTTAATTAGTCGTCAAAAGCCGGAAGCTCGTTTTTTTGATACAACATAATATTTGTTCCCGATACTCTGTATTCGAAGGTCGATTTAATAATTATAATTATAAACACACCTCGCTATCGCGTATCGGATCGCTGACCTTCGATTAACTCATATTTTGACCATGTCGTTGTCCATTTTGTCTGTGAGAATTGTGTTGTTCGTGTTGCTGCGAAAGGATTTACGAGATAACACAAAGATAATAATATTATATTCCCATGATAAGATTAACACATATCTATCTATTCATTCGTAATAAGATTGTCGGCAGAGTGTGGTTTCTGGTGTTTTTGTAAACATTGCGTTGGGCAAAGTTTTAAACAGTACTGTTTCATAATCAATCAAAACTTGCTTCTCCTAAACACTGTGAGTATGCAATACTGGCTAGTGCTTCCTATATTTCCATATTTGTCAGTGTGTTACTTACTTTTATGATTATGTATGGGTGTTGTCTTTCTGAGTAATGTAACAGTTGCATAGTAATATTGTCGAATATTGTGCTTTGATGAAAAGAGAAATTATTTAACTCCCCGGTGAATCAGTTGACTTATTTTAGCAAAGAAATCTATGGAATGTACATACAACATGCACACAATGTGGTGTTTCGTACTTCGTATTCCAAGTACCGATTCGTATTCGTTACCGAGAAGATGTCTTCTGATTAATTGGTGGCGAACTAAAACTATTAAATCCGTATGTTTATTATCAGTAATATAGTAGAATAATAATCTTATAAAGCTATTCGTACGAAGGCAGTATAAGCTGTATAAGTACAAATTTTAATGAGAGACCAACAGTAACAGCTAACAAGTAGGCACTTAGTTCTGTTGAGACGCGGACAACGAGATAATCGCATTTTAACACAACATCGCAGCCAACTTTCACGGTGTGTTTACAACGTAACAACCTCTTGTTACCGCTGTACAAGTTAAAACATTATCTCCCAAGGAAAGTTTCTTAATTACCTCACTATCGCGATCAGATTATGGCCACTCGACTGTAGCATTTGCATTAGTATCTTGGAAACCGACAAAGGAAAGCAAAATGGAAACACAATATTTGTAAATATATATAAATTGTATTTACACTCAACCACAATGTAAACGCATTAGCGTTTGAAAATGATACGGTAATTAAAAATCTCTACGTGTAAAATGACAATCACGCTCAATTGAATATGAACTGTACACGTTTGTGAATAAGTTTCAAGTCGTTTGGAAATGTTGTCGTTTAACAAGACACCGCGCACGGCACTCGTTGCCGCGCACTTGTTGCTCGGAAAAAAGGCGGCGCAGACTCGTTTCGTTCCTTTCGACTCATCGCGAGTTTACGCTTTCTTTGAAATTGACATCGGCGTTGTTACGGTTTCCTAAGTGAATAAAGTACGTTGGCGTGTGCATGGGGTTTCGTAAAATTTGTCTTTATTATCGGGAAATAGAGCCTTATAAGACTTCGTGACATACGGTATCGTTGCATTCTTACGGGTATTTGCGAGGTACAAATTGTTTCGAACTCATTAATGTATCTACCTATACACGATTCCACGAATTGCTCATCGCGATAAATCTCATTGTTTTCCGATGATCTTTTATTAGGAGACTGTATCCGCTCAAAACTCTTACTTCCCACGATCAACAACAACAACAAGACGCTCGGCGCGCCCGTGACCGGGCTAATCGCGCGACTGTCACGGTCGTGTCGCGTGACGCCCGTGACGCCCGCGACGCCGTCACGGTGAGCGGAGTGCAACGCTACTGCGAACTTAGTGAATTCTCCTATTGAGATATCACGCGCGTCACATTTGCGGTCTTATTAAAGTACACGCGTACAACCCGTTTTCTCCTAACCTGATTTTTGAATTTCCATTACCCATTCGTGACATGAACGTCGTGAAAAATTTTTCTCTTTGTAAAACTACGATTTAGTATGAAAAATGAAATAATCAAAATAAGCACTTTCCGAACATTGACTGAACCAAGAAATGTTAAAAAAGATGTGCCGTAGTAAACATTATCAAATTTATTGATTCTCACACGAATACGGGCTCGGCGATTGTCATTCACGGTCGACGTCTAAGCGATAGCCATCTCCCGATTCTCGACCCGACCGCTGCCGGAAGGCCGTCTACATGTATCGAACGCATTATCTATCAATCAAAGGCAATGTACAAGCAAATATAATTCGTAATTAATTTTCACTAAGACCCAGAATCGTGTGCGCTGCGATGGAATGAACGCGCGTTCGTTATTTTCTTCCTGTAGCCTGTTTTATTAATATAATGATGTTAATTTGTACAAAACCTGTCGTAGATGATCTATAGCTCGGGGTTCCAGCCGAATGACGCGTTTGAATCACCTTTACAGGTTAATATGTAAACATAAATAATAAAAAGCAATCTTAATGCCCTCGACTAGTCGAAAGAGCTGAGAATAAAAATCACTTAATTCGACATCATAAAATCTTATTGAGATTTGCAATTCCACAAAATAATTGACAAACAGACTGTCGTGTCGATCGCATAAAACGCTTTTTACGCTACACTCCAATTAAAGCGAGGAATTAAGAAAAATTGTATTAAATTGGCCATCAATATAAAAATTACATTTCCAGATGATAATTTAAAAATAATCTCTCGTGTTCATCGTAAAAATGCCGCATCAAAACGTTTCAAACTCCACTCCAATTACCAGTCCGTTACTGGCGACGCACCTATTCGCTCTTGCACCGGAAGTGGGCAATATGACAACGATTTACGCTAACACTACCGTTCCCTGAACACAATTACTCTTCATTGCACGTCCCATACAAAGTCCACTTGCCCCGCGTTAGGCACAATCAACGACAAAATCCCATGTACTCTACATGAATCGTTATACGGTGTGATTAATGGTGATTTCGTACAGTCATGAAGACTATAAAAACACATCGTCAAATTTTATCTTTATCTTATTATATGTCAGTGCTTTTGTAACTTTGGCAGTAATTTATTAATATCGTTATTATTAAAAGAGGAATACAAATAAGAATATAAACTTTTATAATTCATTGTGTTGCTTGAATATTTTCAATTAAGCGTATCTTATATCCGACATAATAATATCTTCGTAAATCGCGTAAATTATTACGTACAGTGCGTAAAATGTGTGAAATACGAGTGTTCCTGTGCCCATGGTATAACGGGTCGACAACGTCCATTTGTGTCACGTGTACACAGAGTGGGTAATTTGCGTCGATAGAATATTGCTTCCGATAGGGGATTCGAAGGCGGCAACTTATGAACACTGTCACATCTCAAATTTACCGAGACTTAATTTTCATAGACAATAAACTCTGACTTGCCTCTTGATCAAGCGGTTAGAGACCCTGATTGCTAAAACGGATGTCATAGGTGCGAATCTCGCCCAGGATTAATGATTGTGTCATTTGCTTATATATTTGTTATCGTAACACAGGCATTAAATTGCCCAATTTGAAATTTGATGACCCCATATTAAAAAAACAAATCGAATCTCAGTTCAGGGGCACTGGTAGGTACGCTTTGGCGATTAAGGGCAGATATTATCCGTGCGCTGTGTCTGCGTTCTCCACTTATCCAATTCGCAATAAATCAGTCACCGCCCGTTGACATGCGGGCTCCACCGAACATCGTGCCCGCGCGACGATACGGGCCACGGACGAATCACGGCCACTTCACCGTTCATACCGTGATTGATTTATTGTGCTCGTTTTGGAGAGTGCATTTATTGTCCTCCTCGCTACTCCAACAGTGCGCGTTCTTTGGAAGCCGCTATTGCTGCACGCATATCCAGATCGAAGCAGATTCTAGGTATATTGTAGGTAGATTGTAGGTGGCAGAACCTGTATACGTTTCGCCCGGAGAAGTACCACCGCCACACCTATTTCAGCCGTGACGAATTTGTTTCAACTGTGTTTCGGTCCGAAGGGTGTGGATGCCGGTCCACTTGTATACCAGAGGCGATTATCTTAGTCC
>DWGJ01005754.1:0-10101 GCA_018246895.1 Aspitha aspitha aspitha | reverse complement strand
ATTTAGCATCGTCCCTGAAATGCTAACTTGGGAGAATTTATAATTAAAAAAAAACAGAAATGAGTATGGAAAAGCGAATGCATTTTTTTATCTGGCAACATATACAAAGGGGCCACATTTTGTTTTTTAGCAAGTCAGGATATATTTAAAAGTCCAACCAAATAAAAAGTACCTAATTTAATATCACTGCTTATTTATTTGACGGCTATATCGCAATACACATGTACTATCAAAGACGTTCCGTTGGTAATAAGTTTCAGAACCGCTGAACGGCTGTACCGATTATGACCAATCGCAAACGGGGAACAGCCCTCTCTGTCGTAACGTATATCAAAAGAGATCATGATATCATGCAAATTCGCGTTACAGTCTATATTCAGCATGCATTGAGCATTGAATGCATATTGCATATTATGCTGGTTAAATGGCAATTGCATTTAGAAAGGCGGAAACAATTTTTGGCGCCGACGTAATACAGATGCTATCTGATTTTGAACTTAGGAAAGTAAGGTTACGGAGGTGCTTTAAATAAGATAGTAATAAGTTACATTTATCTTTTCGATGCGTATCTTTTCGCAAAAGCTTCTAAGATAGCAATAATGCAAAAAAAAGAAAATTATCTACAATCCAGTTATTACTTGTTCTCGCCTTTGAGTTGAGGTTGTCAGTTCGATTATAACATTAGCTATCTGTCAGTGAAAGTCCTGTCAAAATCGGTCCACCGATTTCGGAGAGCTGCCGCAACAAACTTACAGACAAATAAAAATTTTAAGATTTTTTTTGTTTTGTAAGCATTTAGAAAAAAGCTGTAGTTTTCGACATTCCACACACTTCCAGTTTATTGCGTTAGTCAATATATTAGTATATAAAAACTTGAAATTCATATGTAACTCTTTATTATGTGTTATAAATTATTTCTAATTTATACAATCTATTGTATTTTTTATATAATTAGCTATTAGTTTCTAAACTAATAGCTAATTATATAAAAAACTAGTAGACCTGACCACGCGTGGTTATACATACATGTCAAATAATATATGTCAAATATCGTGCGTTCAGAAATTTATTGAAAATTGACATTTATTATTGACTTATATTATAAAAACTATCCTATCTTTTAAGTCGGATCAAATAGTAGTTATGTACAAAATTTCATTGAAATCGGTTCAGTGGTTTCGGATATTATCGCAAACGAACATCGTGACAATGTATTTTTATATATATAAGATATATAAACTTATTCTATTATTTAAAAATATGATTATACTAATAAAAAATAAATTAATTAAACTACATGTCAAACAAAGAGTCCAAACCGCTGTCTTGTGGTAGGGTAAAACTTGAAATATATTAAATACAATATTGTACAAAAATTCAAAAGTTTCAAAAATGTGGTATGCGACTACTTACATACATACATAGTAATACGGTATCAAGATTTGTACGGTTACTTCCGTTCCAGCTGGTTCAGACCAAATAAAATTGTATAAATATTCATTAGCTACTGTTATGTCATTGATGTGTGTTTAAGTTTGTATATATTATGTATACAGGATAGAAAATAACGGTTTTGTAAGTATCCATATTAGTCGAAAGTGACAGGCATTTAGCATTTAACTGCAATTGCTATTTACACATATAATAGTAGGATTAATTATAAACTCTTAAGTATTAAGAAAAAACGCATCTAAATCAAAAGCATAGCTTATAAAAAGTAGCTTAGCTTTTGCGGATTATTGTATTTTTTTGAAAATTCTTTGAATTAGTAGGGAGATAAAACAGGAAACTCGTTTGTATAATACTGTCAAAAATTTTGAATCACATATTTAAAAATGAATAGAGACTTATAAATATTCAATAGGGAGGTATTTGCATCGCGTTCGCGCGGTTAGAGACTATAAAGTTAGTATAAAGTCGGAGGTCATGGGTTCGATTTCCACTCGGGACAAATACGTGCGATGAGCACATTCGTTTGTTGTGTCTGGGCGTAATAAAAATATCTACATAAGTATTAAATCGATGTACATAGTATGTATGCTTGTCTGTTACAATGCACCCATTAAATTGCCCAATTTGAAATCAGATGGCCGTTTGTGGAATTGTCAGCAATTATTATTATCTTTGCAACAATCTTTTTAAGCAGTGATAGCCTAGTGGTTTGAAATTCAGCTTTCCACTCGGGAGGTGTGGGTTTGATCCTGGCACGCACCTCTGAATTATTACGTGCGTTTTATAACTGAAATTTAAACATCACTCGCTATAACGGTGAAGGAACACATCGTGAACAAACTTGCACACCTTAGAGATGTTATAAAGTGTATAATATTTTCTGAGGTGTGTGAAGTCTACCGATTCGCACTAGGCTCGCGTGGTGGACTATGGCCTAAATCCCTCTCACTATTGAGGAGACCCGGTCCAGCGGTGGACCATAATAAAAAAGGGTCGAACAACAACCTTATTCTCTTTAATCCAGTAAAAGCCTAATGCACAACCCACACAACAATAAAAATCCTGTTACAAATTTGGTTTCTACAAAGTGTCACGTGTGAAATAAAAGGTACAGACTAAACAAAGGGCAGGCTTTGATGGGGTGCCGCAAGGCAGCATTTTCGCACCATTGTTTTACTTGTACGCCCGTGGTTCTGTTGAATGGGCGAATTTGATACAAAACGACAATGTGCATTGAGTCACACAGTAATTACGCTTTGTTATTAACAAATGAGAATCTGATTGGGTTAAATATACTGAAGTAGAATTAACAGACGCTTTTAAAATCTACATATATCTATCTATACTAATATTATAAGGCTGGGGAGTTTGTTTGGTCGAACGCGCTAATCTCAGGAACTACTGGTTCCAATTGAACAATTATTTTTGTGTTGAATAGTCCATTTATTGAGGAACGCTACAGGGTATATAACATCACGCTACAACCAATAGGAGTGGAGCAGCAATGGCAAATGTTGACAAACGGAAACATTGATTTCCACGCCGCAAAAGGCAAAATATGGAGTGAACTAACAAATCTACAACATCTTTAAATGTACCCATGTTTGTGCAAATTAATGTCTTTGTCTTTGTCTTTGAAGCTGCGGGCACAGCTAATATAGAAGATAGCGCAATTCTCTTTCGATTGCAGTTCCGGCGATGAGTCCTAAACCCGACACTTTCCAGGTCTGCTGAGGATAACAGAAGAGTGTCACTAACAGGAGCGAGACCGCACCTGTCCATTGGATCTGATGTTGCCCGGCATCAGGGGGTTGCGGGGGTCTGGGGGCTGCTCGTCCGGGGGCTGTTCGGTCTGGCCGCTCCAGGGCCGCCTGCAGCGGTGCGGGGAGACCAGGATCCAGTCGTCTTTGAGCGGATTGTAGCGCACGTGCTGGTGCTCTGGAGAATAGTAAATGAAATATACAAAATAAGATGCTACAAATAAGGTGTTATCTTTACTTATAATACATACACACACACACACACACACACACACACACACACACACACACACACACACACACACACACATACACACACATACATACATCAGACGCACACGTATACATGTGTATGCGCGTGTACGCATGCACACCGTACACACTCGTACACGTCGTCGAGTGTGTGATCACTACTAGTTGGCTACTACTCCGACTATGAGTATGAGTACGAGAACGCGTTCAATGTATTTAGAATTAGCTAGCGGCACGCCACGCGGTTCGAACTTCGACCGATTCCTATTTCTTCTTTTGTTTTTGTAACTCCTCTATTATTGTTAGTGTTGTGAATAAATTAATACTTAAAAACATTCTCAATACAAGCCGAACAATCCGCATAATACGGACCGGTTCGCTTCAAATATGTCAGCGTTGCGTCAGACCTCCAGATTCGGATCCAGATATGTGCTTCCTTTCGCTTTGCTGCTGCATTTAACATTACACGATGTACGAGACTCGTTCGTAACGCCACGCACGCCACAGGGAGGAGCAGGTGCTGCTCGGGCAGGGCACGCTGCGGCCCGACTTGATAGAGTCGGCGTCGGCGCTCGCGTCGAACAACGCGGCCACGATCAAGACGCACCACAACGACACTGAGCTCGTGCGGTTGCTGCGGCAGCGCGGCCGCGTAGTCGAGCCGCTGCGCGACTTCCACAAGGACGAGGTACTATCTACGTCACAGTAATAACGGCCTCGTGGTCAGAGTGGTGTGGTTAGAGTAGACCTTGAATGCAAAACCGGAGCTCGTCGCTCCGATTCCCACCCGGGACAAACATTTGTGTGTGCAGCACATTTGTTTGTTCTGTGTGTGGGCATAATAAAAATATCTATATAAGCATTATATCGTATGTATATATGTATGTTTATCAGCTGTCCCGTCACCATAACGCAGGCATTAAATTGCCTAATTTGGGATTGGACAGCCGTGTGTGGAATTATCCCCAGTTATTTATTATTTCACATGTCTGATTCCATATTAGGCGATTGAATTTCTGTGCCCATGGCAACCAGACTGATGATAAACCATACATATCGTACATATACGATATGATACTTATATAAATATTATGTGCGAATCGATCGCAGGACATTTGAGTCTAGCAGAGAGGGTCTCCACCACCAATGGGTCACCAATCGGTACAGGATAGTGTTTGCATATAGGCGCTTTAAGCATCTAATACACGGTAAACGGCTGTTTGAAATAGTGTACAGTTGTTTTTTTATTTCAAATTTCATGTGGCTTTCAAACGTCCTTGGTTTCAAACCGCCGTCTAATACCGAGTAGCATAGGCATTAGTCTAACTCTATATACGAGATGAGTGCGAAAACTTTTTTATTACTTCTATACACATTTTATACAAATTGAAACATTACTTCGAGCGATGTTGTGCCTTCACAGCGGAACCTCGAAGGCTTCTTCGGTGCTCTTGAAGATAACAAACGAAGCAACATGGCTAATTTTATTCCAAATTTGTTATTTAAAAGAGTGCTGGAAGTTTTTTTTCGCCGGCTTTTTTCTCCCGGTCTACTATAGCCCGAGGGGCGCACAAAGCCGAAGTACGATGACCAAAACATGAGCTTCATTGAGTGTATTTATATACCGGATAATGAATAAAAGAATTTGAATTTGAACGAGCAGGCAGCACTGGCCTTTGATTTAACTGGCCGCGCGGTGCACTGGTTAGAGGCGCTGATAGCAAAACGGGAGGTCGTCGGTTCGATTCCCACCCGGAAACAAACGTTTGTGTGCAACGCATTTATTTGTTGTGTCTGAGCGTAATAGAAATATCGTATGTATGTTTATCAGCTATCCGGTCACCGTAACACAGGCATTACATCGCCTAATTTGGGATCGGACAGCCGTGTGTGGAATCGTCCCCAGTTATTATCGGGAGTCACTGGCCGCTGCCGCCCGTGGACATCTGTAACCGACTCCTAATGACGTACAATGATGCGATGTTGGAAGATGACACATGAGCCGTAAATAGACAAAACAAGTAGATGACTCAGACTCGGATCAGGTCGAAGTTCAGACCGAGTAGCTAAATAAACGGTGACACAGAGGGAACGCTTACTTATCATAATATCATAACAATATATTTATTTGTGACTTATTTTCTGTGCCATTTGTGTATTCAATATTGTATTCGGGTATATCTTCTTCTCTGATAAAAATGAATGTCTGTCTGCATGTCCTTTATAGAATCGTAAACTATGCATTGGATCATGTGATGATCTTTAGCAAAATTGTTGTGCATGAGCCCGCGATGGTTTCTGAGTTGGTACGACCAATTTTCGACAGATGGCGCAACTGTCATTCCAATGAATTTTTTTAATTAATTTGCAAATATTAGGTCCAAATTACTAACCCAATATTACTCGTATTTATTAGTAAAACCTCTCTCCGTAATTCAACAGACTACACGGAATAATTCATTTCTATGTCTAAAATTAGTATGTAAATATTATCTGGAAAACCGTTAATTCAGTAGATAATGAACCTGATTACTGAGCCGGGCTGTTGGTTCAATTCCCGCCCAGGACAAACATTTTTGTCATAAGCATGAATGTTATTTGTTCTGTGTCTAGATATAAAATTATCCATATATAAAAGTATCTATTTAGATATTCATATACCTACACAGTTTATATTTATAAATAAACAGTAAAAAATAAATTAACAAACGCAATATGTAAATTACGTCATCCTGTTCATTTTTATCGAAATGAGAAATGACGTTATTGCGTGGCAGCTATTAATTGTAATAAATTATGGTTAAATTAAAATACAGTATTATTTATAACCTGTACTTGGCTGAAAAGTGACACTGAATAAAAAAAACGAAACCCACTTAGCGCCAAAAACGAAACTGCATTACAGAGCACAGAGTATACAAAAACCGACCCACATCGTTCATCGCCGATCAAAACAAAAACATTATTGGTTCTCGACTCATACCGTCACCAGCACACACTCGTTCAGGAAATATGAACAACGCACCAGCGCTTCGGTACAGTAATTTCAATTCGAACAAATTCGCATTGTTAATTGAAGAAAATATTGTTTTAGTACTTCTTATGTATAAGAAAGAAAGAAATTGTAATCAAATGTTCCATTGAAACTTTTCTCTTTACAGTTACCTATGGTTCTTTTAAACAATGTTACGTAATCGTCGTAAAGTTATGACATTGTGTTCGTATATACGAGTAAATATAATAATTTACATCACATTGTCTTAGGCGTAAGAAAGACAGCGGGATACCTGGCTTCAGAAGTAGCGCCCATTAAAATGCTGGCTCGGTACTGAAGATAGCAATGACTGTTTTTTGTATAAATAATAAAATAACATAAAACATACATTGTATACGCACAACACAACAACTGAAAGAAGTTTGTTTAAAATCTTTACAAAGAGAAAGACATTTATTTGCACAAATATGGGTACATTTAAGGTGCTACAGAATTATTAGTTCAATCCATATTTTGCCGTTTACGGCGTACAAATTTAAGAAATTAATTTATATATGATGTTTTTGTCTATGGCGCTACGTACACAACATTAGTTACGATCGAATAGAGTTCGTTGTTTATGGTCGGTCGGTAGTCTATGGCCAGCATATGGAGTCTGTGATTCGCGAACATGTCGGCGCATGCTGGAGGGCCCACGTGCCGGGGTTCCCACGGGCCGCGGGGGCCGCGACCTCCACTAGTTCGACGTTTTTTATCTGTTGCTTATTTGGGCGGTAAACTTTTTGACTGTCATTTGCAAAAGGTCAACGCTATTTTGTGCGTTACACTAGAAAAATGCACCGTTTTACATTATGTACAATACTTACATATTGATATGATTATGTAATAATAATAACAAATGGTCTAACGAGAGACTGGTATATTATCAGTTGTAAAAAGAATCTTTGCAATTACAGATATAACAATTTCAACTTTCATTAATTAAACTTTCAATTACACTCATAAAAATTGCAAATTTAGATAAGGGTCGGTCGGAAACGCACATACTTGGTCATAATATATGGTCAGAGTTACATTTTCAGACTTAGAATTTTTTACCAATATAGCCAATACTTATTTTTCGTTCCTGGGTTAGACACCATCTTTTACTAATTGACGTTTGTTGTGGACTGTACTAGCCTTCACAGCTTTTCCCGGATTCTGTGGTGAAACAGAGAAACCATTTAATGAGTGCATGATGCAAATACTTAAGAGGGCATTTACGTTTACGGCAATTAATATACCTATATGTCGTCGATGCTATCAATGGTATACCACGCGTATTCGACGCACGACCTCCGCTAACAAGCCGTTTTTATTCATTACCTACCTATTCGTCCGGCGCCGCAAACGAGAGCCGAATTTAATTTGCCAGTCCATTTAACGCCATATTTCACTTGGACTTTTTTTCACGTGAGAATAAAACAGATAAAAAGTCTGCAGCCGTAGTCACAGGTTGTGTACCTCGAAACGAAGTGACATAGAATTACATGCATTTAAAGTACATTCATATAAATATAGAACAAAAGGGGAAATAAGTTATGACACTGATTCAATTTATTGGTGACGTCAAAGTTTAACGTCTAAGGATATGTTGGTTAACGATTATTTTTACGATTGATCAGGTACTATTATTAATATACCATTACGCCACACCACTAACGAGGTAGGCAGAGAACACCGATTCATATATCTCTATCCTTACAATCCTGACATGCTTTCACGAGTAGATACATTCATCCTCTCTTCATATTAAGAATGAAATAACCAGAACACTGTTGAAATGTTTAATTTTTGTCACTACGCTCATAAACCCTTTGGTTGCCGTATTTGAATACAGATATTATTTAAATAACCAAAATAATTCATTGAAATCTCATTATTTAATGATATTATTTCTACCTGTAATTAAATTACGATATGACATTTGGCCCAATGCTACACAAATCATATATCAAACAGTTTACATGGAACAGTTATACGAGTGTGTTTCTAAACGAGGCCACCCTACTTCAGCTTGCAAATCTATCAGCGTTCGTATAAATATCGAACACGGCTAATAAATTGCTCTACGACACTCACAACAGCTAATTGTGTGACCACATTTCAGTGGGAGAAAGCAGGACTCAGATAGGAATATTTTAATCTCAGCTATTTCAATAAGTAAAAAATAAGGGGAAGAATGACAAATATTTTAACTCGTAAAAAAAAAATGTTCCATACATCGAAAATAGCTCTTATTTTAAATAAAATCAAATAACCAGCCAAAACATAGGTATTTATAAAACAAGAAATATGATTTACAATTGTTAACATAATTGAAATGTTTGACATAGGTTATTTTGGGCGCCAATTCTGTAGTTGTTAAATATTAATACAACTTGATACAGGTTTCACCGTCAATACCACAAACATTCCTCTCATGATTATGTTAGGTTAAATTGAAGGAGGAGAGGCTAATTACAAATAACATTTCCCGCGCAAAATCCAGATTTATCAGGATGAATCGAGAACAAGCAAAAATATCCTGGATTTATAACGCGGTCGAGCAATAAGTTACGAGTTAAAAGATCAAAACGTTCCTATAAATAAATTGAGTTACTAAAGATTCGCTCACACAAATCCTTGCACATCCCCATTCGATACGGAGAAGTCGGCAGTAATTCTGTTACTTCGTATTGCCCTCCCCATCCGCACATCAAACAGATTTAGACAAAATCCTTTCGAGCCAACGATGTGTTATTAACCTAATTTTCGATAACGTTAGGGTTCTTTACGAAGATTATAGATAAACCCGTTATATCCACATCAAGGATCAATTAATGTATTCGTGTTATACTCTATCAAGAAGAATTGTAACAAAAGTACATTTATACTGAATATATGGCACAGACGAAGCATAGTTCATACTTTATATTATGAAGTGGAATTAATAATAAAATAACTATATTGTATTCAAGAGAGTTCGAATTTATAAGATATACCGAATTTTCTTTCTAGTAGCGACATCTAGTATCAAATAGATGAACTAGAAAATTATTTTATAAGCTTTAATTTCTTGCCTTGGGTTTGGCTTTACTTCTAAAAGTTAAAAATTATTTAGCCTATATATAATGAATTACTACATATTTCATCACGGAGTTATTTAAAAGTGTGAGATGTTATATGCAGACACGTATGTCTAATGTCTGGGCTTGGTTCAATTATGCCAAACAGTCTTGATGAGCTCACTTATCCCATAAATAGCCTAAGATCGACACCCTTGCACTAAAATAACTTGAACGCAAGCGGTCATATGCAGGTCTATTGTAATTTCAGATTTTTCTTTCAATACTTCATTCGCATACCTATAATAAAATTATTTAATTTTATAAGACAATTAATCAAATGTATGCTTTATTGATGATTATTCTTTTTACGTCATTACAAATTGAAATATTTGCCGTGTCAATTTATGTTACGAAAATGTACAATCAATTTGTAATATTTCATCATGGTTATTAATGATAATTATGACAATAAGAATCTAATTTTACTCCCATAAATGCAGCGCGCCACATTTATTTGACGATTCTTCGATTTGTCGAGGACCGTGTTCCATAT
>DWGJ01005753.1:0-10102 GCA_018246895.1 Aspitha aspitha aspitha | reverse complement strand
GGGACATTTCCACACACGGCTGCCTGATCCCAAATTAGGCAATTTAATGCCTGTGTTATGGTGACCGGACAGCTGATTAACATACATATATACATACGGTATAGTACTTATATACATGTAGATATTTTTATTACGACCAGAAACAGAACAAACAAATGTGTTCATCACACAAATGTTTGTCCTGTGGGAATCGAACCCACGAGCTCCGGTTTCGCAGTCAGGGTCTCTAACCACTCGATCACGAGGTCAGTCAAATTGGAAGATTACATTCCACATTGATTGCTTGGATAATACAACTGAATGTCCTTCAAACAGGCTCCCGTGGCCGTCGCAGCGCCCATCGCGAAGATAGCAGTGGCGCCCGCGCCGGTCGCGGTGGCGGCGCCGGTCGCCAAGTACACCCTCCCCGCCATCGGGCACTCCTGGCACTAGTCACGCCACATCGTCGCTGCTCTACTGCTGATCGAGACTTGGCGCGGACACGACGGAAGCTCACGTTGTGAATCGTTTGGTTAGGAAAGATAGAGTCGGCAATTGTTCGATCGGTGCGCACGCACGATCTGCTGGACTGGTCTGCTTGAACGCGGTGCTCCGAGGGATTCCCCCACCTCGGATGACCAGCACGTGGTCCGAATGCAGTTTGCGAGCAGCATCCATTGTCACCCGATTGACAATGACTGCCGCAGCAACTGTCTACTACGCTTATACATGTAAATTTTGTGGAGAATTGTTGAAGGCGATGTAATTTCGTATTTCATAGGATATTTTTGCGTTATCTGTAAGGCTATGGGATTGTTATAGTATTATTGGAGGGGTTGGTCCGATCAGCAATATAGCAAGCGCCATGACCTCGCCTCTGCTCCGTATCGAATGTGAATTATTATTGTTTATTTATTTTGTACTGCTTTGACTGTTGCTATGGACTTGATCTTGACGCGTTGTATCACGTTCATGTAAATATATTAATGTAGTTGGTAAATAAAATGAAAGTTTCGCGGTATTTCTGATTTTTATTTTTCTTACACGCAAGCTTCTGTAACGTGAACGAAATTAATAGATTATGTACAGATTAATAGTCTTACAGAATAACAGTGAATATTGGACGACATTTTTTGCTGTTAATAGGAATTGGATTGAAAAAAATCTGAATGCACATAAATCTTTAAATTATATCTTTAATGAAATAAATAATTAGGTGCATTTCAGACGGTTTTTACATATGTAGCTAAACGTTTACCGTGTCCGCCCCGACCAGGTACTCGTAGGTAATTGCTTCAAATGCGCAGTATTAAATGTTAAAAACTGGTTCGGAAGAAGGCAGTAAATCAAGCATGTAGAGGAAACCTACACCTTTCTATATTAAACTGCCGCTGACCTAATACCAGACTAATAGTTATTCTAAGGCATCAAAGGCAAATGCGTAAGTATTTAGATTTATTTAGACATATTTAGTAGAAAAGTAGTAAGACAGATATCATTAGTACTGAGTTCATTTTGGCTATATTATCATCTAATCATAGAATAGTGACATTATCAGTTGGTATCTAATCAATCTGAATTATCAGGGTTCTATCTCGCTCTAAGAACAAAAAAATCTTTGTCGTATTTTCTGTTATGAAATATTCGTGAGTAAAAAAACAGAGTGAAAAATCTGCATACTTCTATTTATGTTATTGCAGAACTACGCACGATTAAAAGTAAAGTATTATCCTTATCTAGTATTGAGTTATTAAAAATTATGACCAAAAGCGATATTTGCACGAGTGTTTAATTAAGATATTTCGTTCCCTATTCGGATATATCAAGTTTATTAAGTGTAGAAAAATTTTACCCGCAAATATGCATGAACAGATAACGAGCACATATAGGATACTTGGAACACTAAATTGCATCTGAATTCACAAATCATTTTACGTATCTACTAATCAATATTGTAATATTTGTTTATAAAGTTAGCCGGCTTTGCCGAATAGGCCCAAAACTAAATTAGCCTTGAAATACTGGATTTACTGTTATCCGTAAAAGTCCAACTAAATATATTGTTTTAGACAAAACCTAATGGAATTATGGATAGTTTGGTTTGGTTCGAAAAAATGAGTAAAAATCGAATTGTTAAACGAACTTTAACAATTTGTGATTTGAACTTTAATAAATGTTTCATTTAGATCTTGGTAACTTGTACGGTTAGAGACATTTGGCACTTGGAGTTCCCTGCCTACGTTGTTTCGGAATTAGCGCGAATTTACATATGCTCGGCATTAGGTTTGTCCTTTGTGGCCATTAATTTCTAGGTTATTAATAAACAATAAATATTATTGGATTTTATCAGCACCTCTATAACCGCACTAATACATTTATTGAGCAATAATCTTTATAAATATGCATCGATCTGAGTCGTTTTGGTTGTCGTGCGGTTCGAGGAAAAACGTGTTTCAATCAGCGTGTAAGTATCCTAGCTAGGCCCATATGTGTGTTGTTTCCGTTTCTTGTAGAACACTTCGTCTGAACCAATTTGGGTGTATCGTTTTTACGCAGCTCGTTTGGAAGCAAGCGAATACATTTGGTATAGCGTTATGACATTAATTGGCCTATCTAATCATACATTGTATATAGTACGATAATTGCATACATCTATATAATATCTAATGTGTAAGTAAACTAAGTAGACACCATGATATATTGAACAGACTGGGAAGAAATTTGACATAAAACTCTTGTCATTTTGCCCTGATCTAGTTACGTAATAAATTGCTAAGTAATAAATAATTAGTTAAGTAATAACAAATTTTCACTCCCTTTTAGTTTCTCTTTTTGTGCGCTAATCCTTGCTTTTATTCAACTTTAGCTTTTTGATATTTCAAGAAGTATCATCGAAACTTAGATGATTATTCGTTAGTGATTGACGAAATCACGGTATGTTAGGTATTAATAAAATAAAGCAAATCCAATGCAATTCTTTATTGATGGCAACATCGTATTTTGGGGATTAGGTATTTCTATACTAGAAATGTTATCTACCTATATTACTTATACTAAGGAGTGGACAAAGAAAGTTCTATCAGCTTTCTTAACGCTAGATTCTAATGAACCTATCCAGTCGTTAGGCAATATTTATAACTCATCGTAAACATTGTTCATGGGAACTTTGGAAATAATTACGTTAATCATCCGTTCCTATGTAATTGTCTACACGACTGTACACGTCCGACTACACTCCGATCAAACGGGTAGGTAACATGGGAACTGTACCTATGTTATTGTCTACACGACGGCTATGCTCTAATCAAACGGGTATCCGATTCTGCTGCGCCCAGCGCGCGATGGGCCTCGCGATGCTGTCCGCGCGCGGGTGGGCCCGGGGGCCTCTCAGGAGGACCAGGGCGTCTCGCAGCTCCGCGGCGGAGCCCTGCCTATTAGCGGCAGCCGCCTGCGCGCAACCACACACCGCGCCGCGCAACCCCTCCCACATCTCAGGACCGCCGTCCAACCTGGCGACACGTCAACGATGTGACCGATTAACACGAAATAATAAGAATAATGCAACGACATGCAACCGAGCTACACTTGGCAACAGCTCGTTGTAAGCCGAAATATTTATTTATTTGTTTATTTATTTAGAAAACATTACCAGCCATCATTACAGGTTTTCACCCAATACGACAGTGCAGCCATATTTATATAAATAATTATAAATATCTGGCCTAATAAAAAAAATCAGAGTCAGAGATAAACGAAAAGGAAAACATAACAATAATAATATTGAAAACTTACGTGAAAACACATCCTGTTTGTGATAATAAATATATGTGGCACTCGTTGGTTTCTGCTTAACCCTTTAGGGACCTGGCGTGATGGTATAATAGCAATAATAGCGACGAGAACGCGATATAAATTATTACCTCTCATGATAATAGAAAAAATCTTATCTACCTGTCGAGCATATTGAATGCTTTAGCGGCAACCAAAAATTGCCCCATGCGGTAACTATCATTGGCGACAAGCTGCAGCAGCGCAAAACTGTCCGGAGTACCTGCGGACTATAATAATAATAAATAATAAATAAATAACTGGGGACAATTGCACACACGGCTGTCTGATCCCAAACTAGGCAATTTAATGACTGTGTTATGGTGACCGGACGAATGCGAAATATTCTAGTATCCTAACAAAAAGCTAATATCTAAGAAAACTAAAAAAGTCTAAATCCGTCTTGATTTAAAAATTTTGTAATAAGTTTACTCATAAAACGATTTTACTTTATCAAACGTTGAACATATTCCATACGAAATATTGCGCATTGACTATTACGTGTTCAATCAGCCGGGACTGTGTGTAGCTCCTGATTAGTTAATATGATGGTTCTCAAAGTAACCTTAATGCATATCTCCCATGCAAGATGCGCCTCCTTGTTCATGACGTGGCAGCGGCAGAGGCAGGCCAGGTACGTGAACGAACCGCGCACGCTCTCGTCCTGGACAGTCAGCAGAACCTCCTCGGCCTCGCGGTAGAACCCGGTGGCTACTTTGGCCTGTTCAAAGGAAATAAAAACAGAATAAAAAATAAAAATTAATAATTTTCCTCTATCAGCATACTATTTTTGACACCCCTATAAATTAGTTGCTATTGATACTCTTGACACACAGCACACGTCTTAGAGAAGATTATGAAGAACAGTGTAGGTTTTCTAGCGATATTCTCTTTCACACTTATCGCTGCTTTTCATGAATACTCGCACAACTCAAAATTATGAAAATATCAGTTTGTAACACAAATAAATTCAAAACATTCCTTATGTCATACTCAGTAAGTCTCACGTTCATAACGGCAAAACCGCAATAATGGCGCGCATAAATGTCGTTTTCTGATTGGTTATTTTCTGCTATATTGATTTATTGTTTAATTTTCAAATAGCTACCATGTAAAAATGTGGATTTTGGATTGTGCGAGTATTCATGAAAAGCAGCGATATGTGAGTTTAATAGCAGTTGGTCGTGACTGTATTTATTAGTCGTCGCGATATGAAGAATGACTCCGTGTGGCCTGGGTATGGCCGGGGCAACTGCCGCGTGAGATGTGCCCCGCCCTCGAATACCGACTTTACAGGTAGACCCTTGCCCCGGACTTACGGACTGCATTTTAGAATTGTGCCGTTTTATGCATAGTTTTACTAATAAATTATAATCTAATATTCCTCACTAACACTGCCTAGATGTTAGTTTCTATACAAAACATAACTTTTAGCAGAAATATAAATGTGACAAATTTGGCAAGTTCTTCCAAAGCCCATGTTATGACTAAAACTATGTAGATCTGATGTCAAAGTACTTAAATAGCAAGTGCTAAGTAACATTAGGAACACTAGCATTGATATTGATAACCAATGCGATTTAATTTTTCATTTATAAAAGTCTCACCTTACTTAGGAATATCTTTGCCAGGATTAAATTCAGGCTTCCGGAGAGAGAAACACAAGTGCAGAGAGCTATAAAGTAAAATGAGTTACAAAATTTTAGCTTCCGTTCTATGACATTCCTGTTCTATCATTTCTACAAAAATGATCTTCCAGATAACGACAGAATAGGTACCTACTACTCACATAAAAATCCAAACTGCTACACTTATATAACACCATACGAATGCACCTTGTAAGCGATGTGAGCACCTTTATGGGAATCGATGTCCCGGAAACCGTTGTTCAATCGCGCCCTTCAATTAGTTGCCCGTGCGATTATAAAGTCGCGGACGAGGCAACTCAACGTCACGTGTCCGGGGACTGACAGCTTCGTGCGCCTCAGAACCATGGTATACGTAGATAGGTATATTCATTAGTTTCGCTTGGTAACATTTAAAATAAACAAATTATTTTTATCAACATGTAATTCGCTTGTGTCGTCTAAACTTAGCTAAAACTTATTAGTTTTAATTTAACATTTCGTAAAATACGTTAACAATATTTATATATTGTATATTACATTTCAATTAATGAAATTGAAAATTGAGTGCATGGTAAGTGCTTGGTAGATGTGTGGATCGGAAAATACATACGACCTACTTAAGGTAAACCTACCTTTTAAAATAATCTTTGATCATTACCCAAATTAAATTAATATCCGATCCATTAAAAGACACACTTTAGTTTGATGAAAATAATTAAGTTGCATATTTTTTAATAACATGTAAGTAATTAAAGACCAAAATAATTATTAAGCTTCTAATTTTATGGTGCGGTTATTTAATGAAGGGTTTTCTAGGTCAGCTTTAAGACGGGTCACGCCGGCAAGACATGAATCTTTCAGTTTATTAAAAACGATACATAAAATACTTATCTATCCACATGATCGTGATCTCCGTACTAAGCAGATGGTGGTTAACTTTTGATCACCGTTTCGATAATTTCTACAGTCAACTGCACTTTAAGTTCATTGTGATAAGAGCGAATTTTGAATGGCCTGGCTGCAGATGGCAACCTGTCAACCCGTCACTGTATAGGAAGCAGCGCTACGGCATCTGTTGTGTTGTTTAATGAAATTATTTCGTGAAACTAAACCGTACAGTCGACGGGAGCGACGCCGGGTTAAACGAATTCGTGGCTCTGTGAGATTAATCCTAATTTTAGGGGAGTTGGAAAGTTTGAGGAAAGCTCCTTATAATATATGTTTATTTTTATTACAATTGACATGTTTCGTAAAACGTATATGTAGGTACCTATACCTGTAGAAATTAGGGCTGAGCTGAGTAGCTACTCGTTTAAGACTCTGTACTCGGCACACCCTTCAGTTCAGTTTAGTTCAGTTGCCGTTTTGTATACCTAATTTATACTTAATATTATAAAGCTGAAGAGTTTGTTTGTTTGTTTCGCTGGACGCGCTAATCTCAGGATCTACTGGTTCGTATTGAAAAATTATTTTTATGTTCAATAGTCCACTTATTGAGGAAGGCTATAGGCTATATAACATCACGCTATGACTAATAGGAGTGGAGCCAAAATTACAAATGTTCTAAAGATATATGATAATCCAGACAAGAAGACATATACATATAGAAGCTATAACTGAGTCCATCGACATTTATAGTGTATTTGTAGGTACCTATAATTTTTTTGTTTCCTCGTTACCACGTGAACGGTGTAGTGTAGAGTCGCGGAGGTGGCGATAAATTGTCCGCGGCGCAGTAAATCGCGTTATCTGCGCCGCCCGGTGAGATCGCGGACGATCTAACGCGCTTTCCCTGTTCCTTGCACACACGAGGTAGCTGGCCGGTGTAAAATAAAGTTTAAAAAAAACGAAGATCTTTTAAATAAATGTCAGGTTTTTTTGTTGTCTTACCAAAATGTCAAAATTACAGATTGTGATATAATTGAAGAGATGAGTGGATGAAGGTGATGATTGTGTAATGTGCATACAAACAATTTTAAACCTTAAAACAACCCGGTTTGTAGCTCTTTTAGAACTTTACTACATACTTGATGAAGGTGTCATGTACACAATTTTTTATGTCAACTCTGAACTTTGACCTCGATTTTCTCCAATTTAGAATTTTGCGACATATCATCGTCATCCACTCATGTCTTTAATTATATTTGTATAATTACTAATACCTATCTATAAAATCTGTATAACATAACAATAAATAATTGTGAAATCCATACAATGTTGTCGTATTTAATTATTTGGAAATAATAAAAACAGATATTATACATATATACTTAACACCATTTTGTGGCTATCAGCATAATTTATAAAACAATGCGTGTATATAACAATATATTATCTGTATTATTGTGACAGCTACTTGAGGATGTTCAATATTCAAAATTTTCCAAAGCCACGTATAGGTTGTTAAACGAAAAGCTTTGATCACTCACTGATCAAAACATGGTTTGAGCAATATCTAATCCCGGTTAAATCCTCGACGATACACCTGTTCTGTAGGCTCTACAGCCGACATCGACGCGATGTTCGTGTCGCGGCACGCAACGCTGCCTTCGTATTCCTATACACTCGATGGCATTACGAGTATGTTTTATCCATTCAATCTGTCTGTATTACATGAAGCGTCTTATATCGGATAACATTAGATAGATACATGACTTAGAGGTAGGGCACAGTAGAGGTTACTGACAACGCATTCCAATTGAAATCGTTGTAGCTGAAACACTGACACTATTATTAGATGGGACGAAACTGACCGTAACGTCAATTTGCAAATGTATAACAAAATAATGAAATGAAAACTCTACATTGGCTGATAATATTCATTCAACTGTATTATGGTAGCCGACTGATAAGCTTACCACTTATAGATACTCGTATTTTTATTACACCCAGACTGAAAAAACATGCGCTAAAATTTAAATGTTTGTTATTCGAAAATCGAACTCTACAGTAGTCAGTTAATCTATTGGCTTAGTGACTCTTCGTTTGTGTTAAGCGATGTTATTATAGAACATAATGTTAGTACTATTGCTAGTTAAAGTTCTAGCGATAAGATCTAGATGTTGGTACCGCCGACACCAACGCGCTGTGTTGGTACCTACTCGTATGGCGCGGCACGCAATGCCGCCATAGTTCCCACAGTTTGATACCGTGTATCCTGTATCCTGGAACTAGAGTTGATATACTCCCAGTTTTATTTTCGTATTTATGTATACAGTACTTTAGATTAATCCATTTTGACTAGCCTTTTAGTGTAGAGGGTAGAGAACGTAACTGCTAAGCCGAAGGTCGTGGGTTCGATTCCGATCCAGAGTAAACATGTGTGATGAGCGTATTTGCTGGTTCTGTGTGGGAGCGTAAGATAAATATTTATATAAGTATGTACATGTAGATACATATATGCAGTTTGTCAGCTGTCTGTCCACAATACATGTTCTGCTTAGGATTCAAATTATTATTATTATTTGATTATTAAATATACTTATATCAACGATAAACTAAGCAATTACAAAGAAATAGATGAAGGGAAAACTAAACTTCTATGAACACTAGGTATATTCGATTGTTTCTAGAACTATCGCGAGTAACCACAGAAGAAAGTTCTAATGGACTTTAGTTGTATCTATGGCCCTTGTTTTAAATAAGGCTGTATTCGCTTGTCCCTCTAAGATAATAGAATAGGAATATTTCACACTTAATGTAGATAAAAGTGATCAGGGTTTATATAGGTATTAATGTAGGTCCTTATTGCTTCTTTTTAGATTTACAGTATTAAAACTAAGTATATTTTATTTATGAATTAAAGTTATAGATAAATTGACATTGATTGACTCGCTGGGCTTGTGGTCGATGCAGTGATTGACTTCTGAGTCGAGGATAGTGGATTCGATTCCGCACCAGGACTTAGGTAGGTATTTTTGTGATAAGTGATTATTATTACTACCTACTGTTGTAAGCGCGATTTATTCTTATAAAATGACCTTTATATAATGCCTATAATCCTTAATACTTATATTTTCATTATAATAGATTTATTTATAAAACCCGAGTATATTTTACTAAACTCCGCGACTATTCTAGTGGTCTTGTTAAGGATGGTCATTGCACCGAATAATGAGTTTTATCAAGTCACGAACGGTGAACTGTTAAGACAGAATTGTAGTCTGTAGGTTGTACATTTACAAACACTCGTAAGTGGTATAAAAACGTGGCTAAATTGGATTTCGCGTATCTGCGATCAGAGGACACGGTTGGGCGATGTCGGTACGATTTGTCGCCGGCGGTCGGCGACCATGCGTGTGGTGGGCATCGCCGAGTGCTAAAGGTTGTAACGTAATAGGCACTTTGTCTAAGTGAATATTCTTTGTACGTTAGAAATTTGAAAATATCCTTTGACGGAACTAAATGAGGTGATCAAAGGAGGTATCTATAGTTAATCTTCTATTCTTCTATTCTTCTATTATTCTATTTCTTCTTCTATATTAACTGTCCTTTACATTGTAAAAGGTAAAAGTCTAATTACTAAGCACTTATAAAGCTCAATTCATCTACTAGAACATTTACTACTAGAACTAGTGGTCACAATTAGGCAATTAGATATACTAGTGGTCGCCTGCTGGTCGAAATTCGACCATAATAAAAAATAATTCTTTGACATTTCTTTGGAC
>DWGJ01005752.1:0-10103 GCA_018246895.1 Aspitha aspitha aspitha | reverse complement strand
CTGTCCCACTGTTTTGATCAGGTAGTCCGATCAACGGGCTGGTGGTGTGCCTACCGATCTCCGCCCCAGAGTTGGCCATCACTCGGCCAGTGCTTTGGTCCAACGACCGTCCTCCCTTCGAGCCAGGTGTCCTGCCCATTGCCATTTTAATTTGCCGATCCTTCAATTTTCGTCCTACGTCGAATTTCGATGTACAAACACTATCCAGAAAACGCTAGCACAATAAATATGTATGTGAATGACAAAACTGCACGAACCCGATTATAAATATTGGATTTATCCTCTCGCGTTCATAATGTTAGGATAGATAGGCGCAGTAATTGATCTCTACACAGCAGAAGGGTTGGAGACCTGTGCGAAAACCAGCCGGTTGTCATGCTGCGGCGTCCCGCTGGGCGCATTACGCTGCCCTTTCTGTTACCTTCGTACATTCTGATTGCTGTTTTCAAGTCGCTTTATGTTTATTGTGAACCAAAGCTTACTCTCGCAAACAATTTGCATTCCATTCGAATTGTTTTGATTTACTCGACCGTACGCCAATAAATAGTTAAACGGACAAGAATTATAAGTACTCACAACAACATTTGCAAAGCATGCGCAAAATGAAATTGTATTTTTAGTAGGTACCGAAGGTGCGGATGATATATTTGTATCGCTAATTTCGTTGTTTTTTAACTCACCTGTCTTTCTTAGCGGTGTGAGTTCATATATGTATTTACTTAGTATGTATAACAATTGTATTCCCATATTGTGAACATTCGAAACGAGATTCCCATCTTTTATTCTTTTATAAGCTACAATATTTTTATGAGCAGCCGTAATTGTTCTCATATCTTTCACAGTATATGCTGCGCTAGGGACTGTAGAGGATTCTCATTCAAAACCAATATCTGTGTGAGCCGCATCAATATCATCTAAACATGGATTTAGAAATTACTTTACGCAGTTTACGTGCCGTTGAGATACCATAGCACAAGCTCTGACAAATTTAGGATCAGATTGCCGTGTGTGAAGTCCCAAGATACTAGTATTATTGCAAATATATATGTTTACGTACATCAAAAATAGGTATTATCAAGCACGCTCTCAAACATTCGGCTTTATCTCTCAATGTGCAAATCTGTATCTACATTACTATCAGATGACGCGTATATCACAAAATGTGCTACACATAGATCTAAGAGTTCAGCTAATCGCAGCGCTGTACCATCTACCAGTACGGTATTACACGTCAAACCGCGCCGCCCTCCGCTGCTAACGATTCAATAAGGATTATAAATGATCGCCGATAATAATTACTGGTTGAATGTACGTTAATTAAATGTAAACGTGTAATTGAATCAAACGGAATATAGTAGGAAGTTATTAATTTGAAATGCGACAACGCTCATCAGAATGTATCGAGCGTGCCGCGCTATCGATGAGACGCAGGGCTGCCGCGTGTCCGGTGTGACAATGGACGGAGACAAAAAAAGTAATGAGCAATGATACGAAAAAAAGTATTTTCGCATTCTCACCTGACCGTTTAACGTGCGTGTCAATTCGTTGACCTCCTGATGGATTTAACAAGTTAATTTGAATGTTGAACGTTTTGTTATGCTGCTAATTAATTGCTATTGTTGTATTTAGTTGTTTCGACATTTTGATGTTAATGTTCGATATTTAATCAAGCGGCAGTCACTGTTTTGCATGTAACGAAATTAAAACTGATTTGTAATTTGCTATAAAAATTATATTTTGTGAAAATATTTAATAATTATAAACAATGTTTGGTTGTGTAACCTTAGAATTTCATAAATGTTAAAAATGTAATACTATAGTAACCATACTATGTGAAATTGCGTCGCTGTTTAATAAAGGTATACCAATTTTATAAGGAGTTCCTACGAAATTTGCAATATTTAAACTCGCGCCAATTTACCTCAGTATTCCCTTGATTGTGCGTTCCGACAACCCTAATGGAAGGTGATTTGCATAATCAGGGCTCGCTACTGGACATTGATATAATCTGATAGGCCTTTAGAAAGTTGGTATGAAACAATCGATGCGCCAGATCTCGCTCGGACGAAACTTTATCGAAACAGCTCTTTGTTTTCCATCTGGTTCCTAAGAAACAGACAAAAAGTGTGACATACAAATGGCTAAGGAAACTGTTATTGAATTTACGAAATTTAGATTTAACCATGCGATTTAAATTCGAATTCTTTAGTGCGTACAATCTGAAAAGATTAAGAGACAATCATACAAATAAAATACATCTTTTAACGAACTTCCGCAAACCTCATATCGGGGATTCCCCTTTTCAAATATGGTAACCAATGGGACTTTAGGGATATGTGAAAAACAAAATGCTTACCAAAATTCGATGGTAATAGCGAAAAATTCGGGTTTCTATATTTAAACTCTTTATCGCTAGCATATTGTAAAACTGATAAAAACATTGATTGCGAAAATAAAGAAATCTGTCATATAAGATTGGAATAACAGCAGTACCACTAATAGGTGTCAATGGAGAATTCTCTGCGGTCGTGTTTAGAATGCTTGTGCATAATAACAATGCACTTGGACTATTAATAAAATCAGACATCCTGTGCGAGTATATTGAAGTCTGGTGCATCAGACATGGCGTAGACTGGCGTTATCCTCGCAACAGAATAACAATGGTTTATATTTGTTTTATATATAATCAGAATTGACAATGGTCTAAACATCTTTTTCTCAAGACTCATATGTGTGTCAAGTCAAGATGTGGAACTACTATCTATCATTATTTTACTTATTTCAGTTTCTTGGATTTATGAATTCAGTAAAAGTAGCTTTTCGCTCCTGAATAATGATGTAAAATGAACTAGGGGACCTATCACGTGGTCAAAGGGTAGCAAAGGTGGCATCAGACATAAGGCAGACTTGGTATTAACATTAACAAAAGTAAATATGCGCATTCGCTCACCAACACACGTCATTAGTTATTCAATGTAACGGAACGGGAGGACATAAATAATTCAGGAACCGTAGCCAATGGTCAAGTAACTCCCGCTTAGCGAACTTAGGTGAGTGTTCCATAGCGAGCTACGCGATTGAGAAGGACATTAGACGAAGCAAAGATTTGATGAGACTTAAAAACTAACATATAACTACTAAGAGTCCGTTTAAAATAGTATGCTGATGAAAAGTGGTCATCCTCAGCCCAAGCTGTGATAAACCACAGTCAAAAGAAGAAGAAAAAACTCAAACTAATTCAAATACCTATTAATGATGGCAAAAACAAATTGCTTTTCTTTCTGTATCTAAAAATCGAGATGTATAAATATCAAGGCTCGGAAAATTAGATGAAAGTTGAAGAAAATTATTAGATACATGCGCTAGAACTCAAATTGCCATTGTAATCTTTATATCTGAGACGCTATTGGCATATTGTAAGTGACATGTCAATTTAAATACAGATCGGAAGCAACGGGTCATTGTACGTATGATTACAAAGCCATATCAATCATAGCGATAACAATAAACTTTATTTTTTAAATACAACAAGAAAACACATAATTCAATTTAAGTAATAAACGATTATTATTAAAAGAGAACTCAACTTGTGGTGAGTTAATATCGGAATAACTGCTTTCCCATAGGACTGCATTTAACGGTATTAAATTAGATCATTGCAAAGCAATCGGTTCATGTCTCAATATGTAAACACTCGCGCGATAACGGATCATAGAAAAATGTAGTTTATCAAGTGTATCAAATTTTTCGCTAATCTTATCTGTGACTTTTTGACAGGAATCATATAACGCTCTCAAGATATTGATAATTTTATCCAACTATAAATTACCTTCACTCCAATGCTAATCGATAACACGGGACTCGTGAAAAAGGTTATGGGAAGAGAATATCATAGCATCAGTTATATAAAAGAAAGTATCTCGTGTATAAAATATTATTTAAGTACCTATCTGTAGCACAGAGAAATATTAAAGAATAAACACTCCAAAAAGTGCAGAAAATAAAGTATCCACCTAAGATTTTGTTCAACAGTTCCATATATACATTTAGTGAAAGTAAAATACATGACGATAATAATTTTAATACTGAATAACTGCATTTTAATTGGCAAAGTAATATCATTATTTCGCATGCCTTTAGTTACTGTAGGGCTCCTACTCCCACTGGAGTGTTACCTTAAGTCACTTCCTATCGCATTTCCGTCGGATAAACTAATTAAAACTTTAATACGATTTTTATCGCAATGTTATTTGAATGAGACCTCGCACAGATTCAATTGGGTGTGGCTACATCGTTAGTGGCATTGGAACTCCCTTAATTTGTAATTATTTCTCTTCCCAAGGATATTTTATATACTTTCAATTTAGATTTTTCGAATACAAGCAAGACGTTTTTTTTTCATATTACGTAATTTCTGAAACTTTCGTTAAATTATGCCTTCATATTTGAAACAGCTGATTATTATTTCAAGATGTATCGCATTTTGGCTTATCTAACATCTATCTACTATAAAATAAATAATATGTCAGCAATAATTCATTTGAAGAAAGCCATTCAAAGTTGTAATATAAATGTATATTACATATGTAATATACATATGTACTGGCCACTGCATAGAACAATCCAGTTATTTGAATTAGCGATGTTTTACAATCTAAAGAAGAATTAATTATTTTCCAGGCTACTAAACTTTCACTGTTCAATTGGAAAAGGTCTGTCTCACCATAATCCAAACTCATTCAAACAAAAATTTAAACAAAGTCAATAACGGAAACCGCCGTTTGAATCCAATCGAAATCCTATTTGCATGGGGACAAAACACTTGAGTCCATATTAAAAGTATTCGGTCCGTCAATTGAGTCCGAGTCGTGGCTCTCAATAGGCTTTTTACAGAAAAGCTCTTATTGTGGGCGGCTTAAAGGGTTTCGCGCGACAATACGGCCCGAGTTTAATTAACCGGAGCTTAAAGCTTAATTGTAAGTGCAGTTAAGCCCGGTAACACGTGTCGGAGTTTCGCAGGGCGCTGTACTAGGCCCGCTATTTATTCATATTGAAATTTTCTACTTACTTCACGCGACATTCAATCGCGTTGGCTCAAATGTGTTGAATGGGTGGAATGGTTTGTAAGCTTCTTTGTACGGAAATTGGTTTTAATGGTGGGTAGCTTTTTTACATTATGAAGTTTGGTGTCGAACGAAATTATTTTTAGACTACATACATACGATGGCAAATAGAAAAAAGTTCCACTAAAATAATAATAAAGCGTGACTATTTCCGTATTTCTAATGTTTATCTAACGCTCGCAGAAATATCACTAACGCCGGCAGCTAAACCTTCTTTATTACGGCTTATTTACAACCGCAAGCAATTTACAGGAAAACCAAACAACAATTACCGCACAAAAACAAATAAGAGGAAAAATCATTAGGGGAACGGCAAGGGGATGATTACAAAGGAAAACACGGTGCTGGAGTGCAGTCATTATGTGCCGATTGTTCAGTAGTTGCTCCAAGGGGTAGCGGGTTCGACAATGGCTGGGTGAGATTACGCCTGTCGGCTGTCAGGGTGACGGCTCCCGAATGGGGTTAAGAACACACAAAACCTATGCTCCAGCTTTGTGTAGGCGGCCCCATAATAGCTGTGGTTCTGCTACCCGATTTTTTGATTGCATCGTTTTCAATTTGACTAATTATTATACCCGTGTAATATTTATATTCCAGTTATTATTTATTGAATAGTTCGAAATTATTGGAAGACAGTAATATCTTCCAGATGGTTTATTGATGTTAGTATAAAGATTAAAGGCCTTTGACGAAGAATATTTTCCACTAAACATATCAGAGGCCATGTCATTACCGATCATTTAACTATTATGCTTTTAAATATAATAATTAAGATTAGATGTTATTTGTTAAAACACTTCGTTAAGTTATTCTTCTGATTTTGAAATTCTTTTTAATTGAACTGCTGCATTGTAATTGCGTTGCAACCCCATGTCATATTTATATGTTCCACGTATTGCAATTCCTATTATTCGTACTGCCGCTGCATAAATCTAGGGTTCAATATCAGACCTTTGCATGCATGCATTGCATGTTTGTTGCATGTAACCCGACACCTCGATAGATCGGCCTTTGTGCCCTCCGCCCTCTGTATTATTCGTTCCTCTTGCTCTAACTGTTGGTTACAGTCCTCACCGATGTGTACATCACAGAACGACAAAGGTACAAGCCAAAACATCGCTTATTATTTTAATATTACGCCCCAAAATTCCATGCGTACAGTATGTTTAAATATTCATAACGTCACTGGCGGCTGTACCATTGTACGCGCCACTCGTAAACAATTCAGCCTTGGTTTTACTTCGCCGTCTTAAATTACTATTCTATGCCAATAATGATCCGGCACTAATCGGAAGTAGAGTTTAATTACGCGCGAAATTATTAGAAGAATTGCGTTAGAATGGATATCTTGATGAACATAGTGATCAAGGTAAGTAAGGCACATAAATCTCGTTTGTTTGTTGAGCGCATTAGTAATGTATGAACATGTTATTTCAGTCACAAACTCTCTAGTCCACGTATTTTTAAATGCATAAATCCAACGCATATGGAGATAATGCTTAAAAGAAATTACAAAATAAAACGTGTGATCTCTTAAACTTAATTATGTGAGAAGAAACGTTTAATCCCATTAATGATGATTATTTAATCCGCTTTAGAAATTCAGTCGCGTCAAAACAACTTATACATGCACATGTAAACGAAAACTTCGCTCAATACTATGAGGGAAGTTAGCGAAAAGATGATTGAAACAAACCCGGCAAAGTTTCAGGACACGTCCCTCCCTAAGTGTATTAAACCGCCTAAACTTCCCTAAAAAGTGAAAGGAGACAAAGTGAAATAATATAAATACTTTCAATAATAAAAAGTTGATATTGGCACAAGTTTCAGACTGCGCGGTCCAAGTGATGGAATTCAAGCGATATTAGCACTGCATGAGCATTGTAGATAGAATAGAATAATTTAGAATACTATGTATGTGAAACAATAAAAACTGCACATATAACTATAGTTGCCATCTTTTTTACGTGTCACTGTTGAGTAATGATTATCGGCAATAGTGACGAAATATAAAAATCAAAAATTCCATGTCTGTAGTATTATGGTACTGCAGTTGATATTTTACAATATATTAGTACATTTTGATGGGAGCTTGAAATTTCAGTCGCGTACACTTTCCGCTTTCGCTTCTACTTTAAGATCCTATTCCCAAGTTGGATAGTAAGAAAGTCTTGGGTGAAACGGAACCAGTGCGTTATGATAAGCACGTCGAACCGGGAATGGAATGGAAAAGTAACATCCTCAGAATGTGCGGAAAGTAAACAAAGGAGTTTATGCCATTCTAACGCGGCAAGGCGGAGTGGCTTAGCTCCAAGTGTCGAAGTTTAATGCACATCCCCGTTCTCGGTCATATTAAAACAGTGAATCAAGTTTCTTGTTTTCATTTTGAACAGCTCTTTCACAACATCTACGATTGCGGGTTTGGAAAGACTTGCAGGTGGAAACAAATTCATTCCACCTAAAGAGGCTGCAATGCTATGGACAGGGGCTGAAGCTGATATTAGTCACACAATTAGTCCCTTTCACTAAGTTGAAACACTTCGGTCTCTAAGTGTTCCTTTATAACGGAACATGAATTGACCAAAATTAACAATATCTTCTTTGACTCAGAAGAATTCATTATTCACGCAATATGAAACTTTCCATTTCACAACAATAACGTCATGATCAATAATAAAGTGGATGTCCCCAAATCAAATAACAGAAACAGAAATGGACAAACGCGAATTCTCCGGACATCGTTGTCGCCTGTCAATAAGTTCACCGAGTTTTTATTTGAAGGGACAACCTGAACGGGAATCAATCTAACATGAACAGGTGGCGGACGCTCGCAATCTTCCCCGTATCTGTCAATTCTTATTCTTTCCTCGACGATCTATTGCAGGTATGTAAAAGTTTATCGCCAATGATACCTTTTTGTAAACTGATGACGTTTTTGTAAATCTAATCGAAGCTTATCCATTGTAATTCGATTTGGCAGGAAACTTTTCTTTTGTTACATGACAGGGTAACGTAGATGCCTCCTAAGATGCACCATGCATTCTTAGACATAGCCTATTCACCAAGTGTCCCATGTTATATTTGGCGGGAAACCAACGCTGGTACAGCATTTTGTTCTGCAAAATAATCGCTTTTCCAAGTTATAGAACATTTCGTATCTATTTAGGTACCATAGAACATTGAAAGAAACTTTTTTTACCTGTTTTAATTTAATTACCTGTCGAAAACCTAACTTAATTTCTTTAATGGCGGCCATTATTTATTTTATTGGATCCATATCCAAAATATGCAGTAGTTAATATCTACACGGCGTACATGACGTATTAACAAGACCTGTTTGTCATTTTAAAAACTACATTCTCCTTATCGTAGAAAGCCTACACCGCGTTACGCTTGCTAGTAACTAAATCAACTTGTACTGCCTTATCGGTCACAACGAATTTTTGGACAATAGCTTATCATATATCTCTTCACACACATTCCGTGATATCAGCAAGTTCCCAGGTCACCACTGGTCGTTCGTTACCACCGTGTATGTGACTTTGAACGTTTGTCCCTTAGATGTTCACGGGCTGAATCATTACTTTGAGAAACACATACTGATTTAAATTTAGTAACCATTTAAACAGTTTTATTAAGAAATCCATCAGTCAATTTAGTCTATCATTGTTTTCTATATGATTCACGTACGTTATGTAATGTAATGAAAGGCAGTGATAGGTTTGGATTTATCCTCCCACTCAGAATGTTAACGTTTAAATACTCGCTGCATAAAACTAGAAAGGATAACCGTAGTAGATGACGATGCAAGTCTTCACAAACACTCGTGCTCGTCATATAAATATTTGTGTTGTATTAGAATCGTATCAATAATCTCCGGTACGCAACACACACTGAATCAATGGCCTACTCTATATACGAATGAAAGAAATAATGGCCATATAGAGGTTATCAAGATCATCAGGTCTAAAGGAAAGTAGCCATTAATTGCAGACTACAATTTTCATTGAGTTAGGTAATTACATGGTCCATCCTTCTTCTGTCAGCTAGAATGATTCTACCAGTTTTTGTATTAAATACAGGTTTTTCTTAGTTATTTGAGAATTTGTCTCATTATCGGAGAGCAACGGATAAAACAGTTTATTGAGAAGTGTTTCCCTAGATGGTGGTGAAGATGATGGAATCAATATATAACTGGTCTATCAAGCCGGATTAGAACTTATGTCATTTATAATACATCACTGTGGAAGATACCAGTTTCAATGTAATAAAATCATGTAATAAGACATAAATATTATTGTTACTTTACACCACAAAAGCAAGACTCCTAAACTCTATTATCGTTTGTAAGCAATCTGTGGAATTGTACGGTTATTTAAACATAATTTTTCAGGTGCTCAGTAACCAGGAATCGTAAAAAAAGACGAAAGCTAGAGCTGGCAATTATAAATTGTGCGATGAACATAATTAGTTGATACATTGTTGCACGTATTATAGCCCGTTTAGATTTCATATGTCCACTACTAAATCATTTTTGATAAGCCACTTTCGGTTTTACATAAACAACGCGCTGAGGATTATCGCGTGCGAAACGTATACGAGCGTTTCATGCATAAAGCTGATCCGATTAATTTCGTGCGATATTTTAACGTCACCCTCATATCGTACTCCGTGTGCCGATGCTTTTTTGTTTCCTATTCTTTCCACGACCGAGAACGTAACACTGACTACAGCGATATCATTTCGCTGCTTTTCATGAATACTCACAAAACTCAAAATGCACATTTTACAGGGTAGCTATTTGAAAATTAAACAAAATCAAACAATATTGTAAAAAATAACCAATCACAAAACGACATTTTTGTGCGACATTATGCCGCTTTTGCCTATATGAATGCGAGTTTTACTGAGTATGAAATAAGGAATATTTTGGATTATTTGTGTTATAAAGTGGTATTTTCTTAATTTTGAGTTGTGTGA